>SNQJ01S0024986.1:15707-55455 GCA_010110895.2 Picea sitchensis
TAGAATGATCAGGTGGAGTGATAGTATAAGTCTAAATATAGGTGATGAAGGGTATATCAATGGCAAAAAGTATGGGCAAAAAGGGTACAATATGTGGTCCTAACACCCCCATCCACACAGGGAAGTTTAGTTGTCTTCTTCCATGGTCATTATACCTTTTTTATATAGCAGTATCTTAATAGAAGTATACAGTGATCGAATGTACCTTTCTCGAGGTCTGCGTAGAAATTATTTCTCTGCTGTGTTGTATGACTTCGCTGTGTCAACTGTAAACTCTGTTATGAAGCCTGCCACAATACTGTCAAGCCAAAATTCTACTACGCGGGTGAATTTGTTGTTCACCTGCTATAACTGCACAATCTATACTAGGGTCCAATCTAGCTGTCGAGTCCAGTTCATCGCATGGTTATCCTTCAACCTTAGTATCCACTCTTGTAGTAGATGCGGAAAATCACAGAAAAAGACTTCGTGCAAATCAGTAAACACGTATTTGTCCATATATTTTCGGGGTGTGATTCTAGGGTTTCTGTTGTCTTTCTGTGAAAACTCTAGCTCTTTGGTTCTCAACCAACGTTCGATTTCTTCTTTCATAGGGTTTCAGGGTCTCAACATTCCCTTCTAATGTCTCATTGCTCTCTTCTTTTCTTCGTTCTTTTCTCATTCAATCTATATTCTCTACTCGGTCCTCTCTCATTCCTATCAACGACAATGAAACCATTTGTTGGTTACTCTTCCTTCTTTATCGTCTGAGTTATTGACCCAAGGTTCAAGTCGTTCGGGTTTCCAACAAAGCCTCTAAAATTATCGGCCCCCTTGGTAAACCAGAAGGAAACACAACACACAGAATGCACTGCGCAGTCTCACCTGAGATAGCTTTAATGGGTGGTTGTAAGGATTAGGTGTTTATAGCCCAGGATTGAGTATGAGATATGAGATCTTTATTCAGAGATATCTACTATAAATTGTGATTTCAATCTACTATATTTGTGACTATGCATTACCTTCAACAACTTGTTTCCTTAATAATGCAACCATATGTCACAACAAATAGAATAATTCATTCATTCATTAAGCACAACAATTAGCTACTGAAATAACATAAAGATATGCATGCATTCATCACATTACACAAATATTACCATGGTTCACCCCCCCTAGGCTACGTCCACAAAGATTTGGCTCTTGGCTCTTTTATTATAATAGTTCTACATCTACAACTTCTTGTGATTATATTCTCCTCATTTGGGTAAGATCTTTATGAGGCGAACTAGATCACACTAGGCTCCTCAGCCTGCGATCTAATCCTCAGATATTCCTTTTATCCTCTGTTCTAGCTCAACATCTTACAAAAATAGTTTATACCAGCATTACATATCGCATCAAATCGTACATATCTATGATGGAACATAATGAAAAAGAAAGAACCCCCCTATGATACATACGTATATATCTTTATATATTTCGAGATGTTCATCTATTTACAATACATTACCAAAACCCTAAACCTACCGATGTTAGGTCTTTCTCCCATGCCCACGTGTTTTTCTTCCTCCCAGTGCTCTCTTTCCTTATGCATGTTTTCTTGCATGCGCGCATGCTGTGTTTCCCTCCAACTATTACTTCAGTTTCTGCATGCTTTCTTTCCCCACGATTATCCTTCTTTCCACTTCGGCCTACTGCCAACACCGTTCCTATGCTGTTGTCGGCTACCTGTGCTTCTCCGAGCTGATTGAGAAGTTGTCGCATGTGTGCCAGATATTCCTCAATTCTGTCCCTTTGGCATGCATCATTATCGAAATCCTCGGTTGTGCAATCCTCGATCATTTGGGCCACCATGTCCACATCGTCCTCGGTGATTGTGTATTCTGGGGGCATTTTGTGTGCCTTCACCTTCTTGCGCACACCCCCCCGTCTAGATGAATGGCCTCTTAGTATTGCCTTGCTCCTGTGGAGTAGCACTTGATGTATTTCCCTATGTTGTCTTAGCCTGTTTCTCCTATACTTGTGGCGCCTGTGTGTTGTTCTTCTTCCCCTCCTGGGCACCTCTCTTGGATGTCCCAACATTTTTTTTTTTGCCTTATTCTGACATATACTTGGTTTCTTGGGCACTGTTATCTCCTCGTAATGTGTTTGTTCCTGTCTTACCTCCTCAGATTGGAATCCTCCAGTCATCTTCCCAATCCTTAATGACCATATCTATGTCTTCCTGCTTGATGCAATAACGCAGTTGTATCCATTGATTGTCGGGGTATTTCTACGCCTAGATCCACATTGCATCTCTAGTGGCGTTGAAGTTGGCTATACCCTGATACTGTGTGATTTCTTCCGGTGTCATCGTCCAAGTGTTGGCGATGTTGTCCTGTATGTCGTTGAGATAGCCTTCAAATATGGCTGCATTCTCCTTTCTGTTCTTGGAGTCCGAAGCAGACCCCAACGATAAGTATCACGCTCTGTGGCATGGATTGGGTCTAGCGGAAAAAAATGAATACTTCAACTCCTTCCATCCGATCAAGGCTATCAGGATGAGTAGCCATGAATAATGAAATTCTGTCCCTAGATCCTACACATCCTTGTAGTCATCTAGGAACAGATTCAACAAATAAGGGGCCCAGTTGAGTGTGGTTCCTTCTGCACACTGTGCTGCAGCTGTGAAAACCCTGAACAAGACTTCCTACTTGTGGCATTTCTTGATTAATTTACATGTCATGATTTTTGTGGCCATTCTTTTCGTGGCGTCACTAATACGCTTGATGATGATTCTATGCGACCCCCTTTCGGTGTCATATTTCCTCTTCATTTCCTCAGCCAGTTTTGTTCCCTTCATTTTTTCCTCAAGGAACTGTGTGAGATCCTCACCCCTTGATGGCATCCCTGTGATGCATGTGATGAGCTCTACGTCTATTGAGACGAGTTGTTCCAGCCACAGGTATCCGCCATGGGTGACTTCCATCAGCTGATTGACGCAATTTTTTACATACTGGAACCTCCCAAAGTGCGGTAGGTCCAAAATGCCTAGAATCTCATTTTTTGCCAGTCCTGCTGCCCACTGGACTGGTTAACTAATTGGTTCACCAAAGGGTCATATACCCACAGTCTGTAGGTAGACTTGCTTGGAGAACTATGGGAACTTGTCCGTTTTTGTCACATCATGGCCCGAGTACCTCAATTTCTCCACACGACCAACAAATGTTTTGTTATACATACCCCCTATGGAATATGCGACAAGATAATGGTTGCGGTGGGTTTCTTGCACGGTGACCTTGGTACCATTTGCTTGCCCTTTTGTTGGGGTGGCTAACTTGCGGTTCCAACCTCCATTGTTCATTGTTATGCATACTCATCTAGTATATCAGTAATATCTTCAACTTCTCCCTCCTATTGTTTTTCTAGCATCATTATCTGTGATCTTTCTGGTGTGGTTGTTTCTTCCTAGTTTGGAGTCGTCCCAATGTCTCTCGGGGCTTCTTCAGGGTTTTCGGGGTGCACTTAGTTGCCTGCATCCTCAGCTTGTTGGCCCTGTACCTCTTCCAGCGTATCAATTTCCATGTCCGTCGGTGTTGTCTGCTAGGTTTCATCCAAAATGGGTGTGGGGCTTGCTAGTGTCATATCAGGCGACGATATTTTGTCCATGTTGATGACTTCTGGAGGCTGAGGTGGTTGTTGTTCACTTGCCTATGGATGCGATGGTGCTATGGTGCTACTTTGAGTTTGTCGGGAAGTCTGGCTTGGTTCTCCTATTTGGGTGGTTCCATGGTGGTAAATATTGTGTTCGTCGAGCTTAGTGGCCTCTGCAACTTTAACTCTCTACTTCGTATGCTCTATCGATCTGTGCCTTTCCTGATTTCATAATAACCTTTCCACTCCCACGTACTTTCTTTGTATCGATGTCGTGTGAATCTTATTGGATACATTACCCCGATTGCATTTTCATTGAACCGTCGGTTCTTGTGTACTTTCCATTGATTTCCCTTGCCATCGCCAGTTGGCGCGATTAATGCGGCATCCTGCCAGTCGTTTCTGGCATTCAATTCTGATAGTCATCGTCAGTTGACGCTTCTTTTTCCGTATCTGTATTTCCCATTGTTTTTTCTTTATAATGACCATTGTCCTTGTCTCCCTCAGGCCATCATTTCCGAGTGTGTGTTCTCATTCTCTTTTTGGCGTACTATACCTTTTTTTTTATCTTTTGATTTCCCACACGAAACAACATTTTTATTTTTTTTGCAAGTGCTAAGGGGTCGATTGTCCCTATACAACTTCATTTGGCTCCCATTGATCATCTCACTGAGTTATGTGCCTCCTAAATCCTTCAACTATACAACTCCCCCATCTGTGACAGTTTTTACTTCGTATGGTCCTAACCAATGCATTCTAAGTTTTCCTGGATGCTGAAGGAATTTACTGTCATACATCAACACTAAGTCTCCTTCCTTGAAATTTTTCCTCTTGATATGTCTGTCATGCCAAGCTTTGTCCCTTGCTTTCTGGACTTCTTGGTGGAACCTTGCTAGATTCCTATCTTCCTCCATGATCAACAATTGATTCATCCTATCATGTATTGCACCTCGTTCTGTCATGTTCATAGTTGCTGCTACGCATAGACTGGGTACCAAAAATTCTAGTGGCACCACTGCTTCTTGTCCATACACCAATCTGAACGATGTTTGTCCTGTCAAATTCTTTCATGTGGTCCTATATGACCACAATACTGCTAGTATATTTAGGTCCCAATCATCCCAACAAACGTTACAGATCTTCGTCAATGCATTTTCAAGGATCTTGTTAAAGGCTTCTACTGTTCCATTTGCTTGGGGATGATATGGTGTACTCTTTTGATGGTGAACTTCAAATTCCTCAGTCATAGCCTTAATAGTACTGTTAATGAAGTGAGTGCCTTGGTCACTCATCAAAATTTAGGGGCAACCAAATCTGGTGATCACTTGTTCGAACAAGAAGTGTGTTATTGTCTCTATGCTGCAATGTTTTACTGGTCCTGCTTCTGCCCATCTTGTCAGGTATTCCATCGCAGTGATAATGTACCTCACTCCTGGTCTTTTTGTTGGTGGGTTAATTGTTCCCACAAAATATATCACCCATTTTTTGAATACCTATAAAGTTACATGTGGCCACAAGGGAATCTCGTCCCTTCTTCTCAGTTTACCAACACTTTGAATACATCGCATTTATGGAAATACTCTTTTGAGTATATGTGGATGGTCGGCCATCATAGTCCTGCGCACAATACCTTATGTGAAGTATCTTTGCCTGCGTAATGTCATCCTGCTATTCCCTCCTAGGCTTCTACTAAAATCATTGGTCTTTCATGTTCTAGCACACATCTTCTCAAGATGCTATCTGGGCCCATTTTGTATAAGTGTCCTGCAATCAACTGATAGTCTGTAGCTCAGAATATCAAGTTTTTCTTCTGTGTAGTGTTATATTCCTGTGGCACAGTCCTTGTACTCAAGTACTAGATAATGTCTGCAAAGTATTCATTGGCGATCTGGACTAAAAATAACTATGCGTCCAGAAAGTTGTCCTCTAGATTTGTAGGTTACTCCCCATTCATGATCCTTGACAACTGATCAGGTCCTGCGTTCAACTTCCCTGGCTTGACTATTACTTCAAAATCAAATTCTTGAAACAACAATAGCCATCTACAAATTCTCCCCCCCAACACTGGCTTGTTGACTAGGTATTTGAGAGTAGAATGGTCTGTGAACATCTTGAAATGTTTCCCCAGTAAGTAATGTCTAAACTTATGAAGTGCGTAGACCATAGCTAGGCCTTCCCTCTATGTAGTGTTGTAGTTCTGCTCCGATTCTGACAGTTTTTTGCTAGCAAATGCTATAGGACGATCCAATTCTCCTGCTCCTCACTGCGCCAGAATAGCTCCAAGTACTATGGATGATGCATCTACATGTACGTGGAATGTGGAATGTATTCTCCCAGTGTGGGAATACTAGTATCAGTGCGGTTACCATCTTTTCTTTCACCATATCCAGACCGTGTTGACAATCCTCATTCCACTGGAACTTTGTGTCTTTCCTTAGCAGTTTCTCCATTGGAATGGTGATCTGCGCATACCCTTTTATAAAAAATTTGTAGTATCCTGTGTGTCCCAATGTCACTCTTAGTTTCCGAACTGTTTTTGGTGGTGGCAAATTAACGATTGCTGCAATCTTGGCAGGATCTAGTAGTAAACCTTTCTTGCATACTATGTGTCCCAATAGTATCCCAAAATGTGTTTTGAAGATGCACTTCTTGATGTTTAACGATATCTAAAACTCCCTGCATATTTCTAACATCAACCACAAGACCTCTACATGATATTTCAATAGAATATAGATTGTCCAATCATCCAAATATACCTCTAGAAACTAGTGGATAAATTCTTTAAATGCAACTATGACTACTCTGGAAAATATTGATGGTGCATTCTTTAGTGCGAAAGGGATGACTATGTACTGGTAGGATCCCCATTCTATTGCAAAGGTAGTCTTGTACCGATCTTCTGGTGCTATCTTGATTTGGTGGTAGCTTGAGAATCCATCGGTGAATGAGTATGCTTCCTGACCTCCCACATTTTCTAGCACTTCATCTGTAAAGGGTGTAGGGAAGGGGTCATGTAGGCAAGCATCATTGAGCTTTCTCATATCTACATAGATTCTTATGCCTCCTTGCTTATTCTCTTGAAATACCATTGGGATTATCCATTCTGATTCTTCCATCGGTTCTATGATTCCATCCTCCAACATCCTATCGATCTTAGCTTTGACTTTTTGCTTATATATCATATTTAGTCTGTATGGTTGTTGTATGGTCGTTCTTTCCTCAGCTCTGAGTGGTATCTTCATTTCACCTAGCTCTCCTACTATGCCCTTCATTTCTGTGAACATTGTGGGAACAGGTCATTGTACTCGCGCAGTAACTCTATTATGCTTTCCACTGTTTGCTCATCCCAGTAGTCTCCAATGCTGGCCATTTTGGGATTCTCAACTATCCCAATGTTGAATTTCTTCACCTTGATCGGCACAACAATTACTTATGATTCTATAGGTGGAACTTCCACTTCTCTTTCGCCTTCAACTTCCTCTATGTGAATATCAAGCGGATCATCTTCATCTGGTACTTCTTCCTACACATGGTAGCATGACAACAATTCTTTCACTGTCTGTTGTTCTGATGTTGTTCTTCTGTTATGAGTTCAAATTATGGTTCCTTAATGAATATCATCCCTCTTATTTTTTAAGTGTTGCATCTATGTTTGGGTTCTCATGCTCGAATGAGAAAGTGTCTGTAAAGTTCTTTTGTAGTACTGTCCATCTCGTAGTTCCTCTACATGGTTCCTGGTCTGTATACCAGTTTGTTGGGATGCCCTCTAATGTGTGTAAGAAATGATGAGGCCATTCCTCTGGGGGTGTCATTTTCCACAACACTCTTCACTTCTCCAAGTGTTCCACTGGTGCCCCCTGTCCATCATATTTCTACTTCTGGTTTCTTCTTTGTTTTGCACCAAACCTAATGTGAAGTAACCACTTACATTGGTATTGGTCCTTGATTGTTTCTGTGTGTGCGCCCCACCATCTTGCAGGTGTGGCCTTGAATGCTATATCTAGTGCTAAGAGTCTCTGATTTTCTAACACTTCATCTTCGTAACGTGTCAAGAATTATTCTATATCATTTACCCCATGGAAACTGGGTGGTTCCCTTATCTCCGTACCTACCCATCTTACTGTGCGGTCTATTCTTGTGCATCTTCTTGTGGAAAATTTGTGTAGCCTCTGTTGCCAGTTCTCTAAACCCGTATCTGAGTCTGACACACATGAGGTGACACTCCACCAACTGAGTATCCCATCTGCAGTTGGGTTTACACAATCCTCATCTCACGCAGTTGTTCTGTACAACTGGATAATTTCCTCCAAGTCCAAGCAGGTAGGCTCTATGAACCTTTATCCTTCTGATGGGTCTAATTGCGCAATGACCCTGTATTCTCCTAACTCAAAGGTCATTTTCCATGTCTTTAAGTTGATTATGGCCTGGTTATCAAACATCCAATCCAAGCCGAGCAATCCTGGGTAAGGTGTTGTGTCATCCACTACCTCTATTACTTCGAAGTCAGCTTTAGTGTGCACTCCATCCAGGTCTACTGTTACTCCTTTTAGTCTCCCAATTGGTAGCTCACTCTATGTTGATTTTTCAGTTTCGGCTGAACAGTTGAATATCCTAATGTGGGCTCTCCCATACATTTCCATGTCTTCTTGGGTAATACATTGACTTTGGATCCTAGATTCAGTATGATATCTCCCATGTTGAAATCTCCAATGTTGGCGTTCATCCTGAACTCCCTACTTGTTCTTATCCTTGTATGTAGGTGATTGACTATTTTATGTTTTATCTTTTCTTCTGTCTCTATGCTACATATTTCTAGCATATTTTGTAATAATGTTACAGAGGATGGATCATTTAGTAAGTTTACACATGATTGCAAAAAACCTTTGATTGTACTTACTTTTCCCAGGGGACACTTTTCTTTGGTATGATCCAATGATGGAGGCATCTCATACTCTGGTACTTCCTTACTATGCTGCATGGTTGAGGTCGATGCAATGTCAGGATTTAGAAATTCCTATCTGGATTGCTTAAATATCTCCTTCTCATTCTGAGCGTCAAACTACTTCCTTGGTTCGACATTCTTCTTCACCCATTGGTGTTGTACTAGCTCTTGTCGTACTGCATCGTTTCCTATTTTATCTCCTCCAAGTGTAACTATGTTGATGTTTCTTCCTTCATCCCTCGCTTCTGTTGAGATCCCTAATAACGTAGAACATTTTTCCGTGTCATGATCTGATGAACGACAATACATGCAAGTCACTGGTGGAAGTGGACATTCTCTTGCATAGTGTCCTGGTTGTTGACAGTTGTGACAAACCATTGGTCCTCTACCTCTTCCAAATCGTCCTCTTTCTCTTACTCTGCCCATGTACCAAGCTTTATCCCCTTGCGACGTGTTATACTGAGGCGCCTGGTTATACTGCGTGGTATTGTAGTGGGGTTTCACTATGTCATATGGTTGTTGCGTAGTATTATACTACTGCTGCGCAATGTTGTATGGGGTTGGTACTTGGTTAAAATGAGGTGTAGCTTGCCCGGTCATCATTTCTGCCTACACCCTATATGCATATGATGCCCTCTGATCCAAAAAGGATCCAGAGAAGGCTAAGAACAACTCAGAACTAACAAAAGCAACTCAGAACGCTTAGAATGGCTTTAGCAAACAACAAAAGGGAAAAAAATCAAAGTTCCAAAAACTCATTGAAAAGGGCATGATCACGAAGAGCGTGTCGCAAGATTTCTAACGACGCAAACAACGCGTCAAACAGAGTTACCGATCAAAATATATGAGCGGTCAAAGTTCAGTCAAACTTGGTCAAACATCAAAAAGTCAAAGTGACAGGTGGAACCACTGCAAGGGTGACACGTGTCACATTTGTACATCTAAGTTGGCATGGAATGATGTGGCAAGTATGGAAGACACGTGGGCAAGTTAGGTTATGACACATGTCAGTTTCATGGGCAAATCAGATTGTGACAAGTGGCAATTTTGTGGAAAAATTATATGGCCGTGCCAAGTGGCCAAGTCATGGACTTCCATGTGGCACCCCTGCAATGGTTGATGGGAAAAAGTTTTATAACTCCACCAGATTTGAACTCATGACCTCTTGTTAGCCCAAATGCCCAACAAAATCCGCGCTACCACTACACCATACCATAGGCCTTGTTTATAATATGTGTCAAATATTATTTAAGTGTAATTTTGAACTAAGGCACCAAAGGAAAGGGGCTAGGCCTTCAGCCCATCCCCTGATTACATGTATTGCACCATATCACCCTAGTCTCCGCCCGATTAGGGGCTTATCCCAATTTCCACCAAATATAGCATATTCCTCTATTTTTATCCATTCTGCCAGTTTTGTCACCGCTCGCTATATTTAGTGGAGCGCGCCAAAGTTGTTGAAACGATTTGCCAAAAAGGGGAGGCCCTTGGGATTCGACCCCGAGAGATCCTCCAACCCACACTCTAATTTAGCCTCCACTAAACACTCCACCAACTTCCTCATTTATGTATAACTGTTCGCAAACATTATATAAAGGGGCTTAGACAGTGCATTCAAAACACACTGAGCACGAGCGCATCCGTATAGTACGGATTTTTGCACAGTTTTCGAGGCTGGGCATGGATTTCAAGATCTATCCATACATTTATTGTAGGAGCGGTGGCATGGAAACCAAGGAAGGGGTTTCTTGGGGGCCTGAAAGTTTCTGAATCGGATCGAGGTGTGGAGAAAGTCATTTTTAGGTAAAACAACACCACGAATGCAGTGGTGGTGTTAGTTTTCTGATCTGAGCAAAGCTTATGTGGATTAACTCCAGAATGAGGTATACTTATGTATTTTGCCCAATTCTTTTGTGGAGTTAATAAAAATACCTACCCATTTGAGAGTAGGACCCAAAGACATGAACTCCATTATCAAGTTCTTTGTGTTCATATTGCATGATTATGTCTCTTTGATTTTGAGTTTTTCCTTCTTTATGGTTTACTTTAGTTTATGCTCATTTAATACAGTTATTTAATAAGTCACCTGATGAAAATATCCCGATCATGTTGATATCAGAGCAGTCGTCTTTGACTTGAATTATTGAGTATGAATGCTTACTATGGCCAAGCATAAGCAGGGTGAAGGAACTCTTAAGATGTTCAATCCCGAAGTTGGGTGTGCATCCCGAAGGAAGAAGATGGCAGAAGAGGATAAGCATGATGAGTAGGAGAAAAAATTTCACATGGTATTTTATCGCATGTCAGGAATGGTCGAACGAATGTATGGAGATTACAATAAGAGGATGATAAAGAAAGGGAAGAAAAAGGAAGCATATGCAGATGATTATGCTTCAGTAAATCAAGGGGCTAGAGGAGATCCTCCTGAGCCTCCATCTTCGCCTTCAAGTTCTAGTTCTTCTTCCTCTGAGCATTCTCATCACTCTCAACATTCTAACCATAAAGCCTCTTTTAAGAAACCATTATTAAAGCTTGATGTAAATTTTGTTTTACCTATGTTTAATGGAGATGCTAATCCTGAGAAACTAGATAATTGTATCCGATAAGTTGAAGTATATTTCCAGGTCCAACATATTGACGAAGAGGAAGTTAAAGTGAAACTGGCTTCTCTTCTATTGGAAGGCATCGCTCTCATATGGTGGGAGATCAAGATACAAGACAAAAGTAAGTGTAGTAATCTTCTTTCCTCATGGTCAGAATTTAAAATAGAGATAAGGAAGAAGTTTTCTTCATTAGGGTATTTGTTGGGTATGTGTTATATTCTTTGCATGAGTAGTAGTGTCACATATTTAGGTGGTTTTTCGGCACATGGTTTATTTGCTGATGGTTTTCTATTTCTGGTTAAGGAATTAGGGTTATTGACTAATCTAGTTCATTGGGTTAGGGTTTCAGATGTCGATGGCTCCTATATGTATATTGTATTGTAAACAATGTATCACTGTGAATGAATATAGAATATGCTAGTTTTCCAAGTTTGGGTTTCCAGGGAAAAAACATCTGTGTAATGTTTGTATTTGTCATTGTATCTTTTCTGTTCTTTTTACTAAAAAATTGTTTGCAGTAAATATTGTACAAGGTTTAAATCTAGAGTATTTACATAAAGCAATGATGGAATGGAAAAATTCGAGACAGGGTAAAGGTTAGACTGTACAAAGTTTCACAGAAGAATTTAGGACAAAAGCTCTAGCATTGAATATTCCTTTGGATTATTATGAAACTTTAATGAAGTATATTGGCGCACTTCACAGTTATATTTGTCATACTTTGCTCTTATTTAACCCCACTAGTCTTGATGAATTTTGTGTGCAATCCACTCACCTTGAGAACAGGGGGAAACATGTTCAAGAAGATCCCACGAAGAAACCTTCCAATTTCACACACAATATTTTCAAGAAGTTCAAAAGGAATGGAAAGAATACCTCTACAGTAATGAGAGAAGGAAGAAAACCATCTTGAACTCATTGCAAGAGGAGCGGTCACGATGAAGTAAAATGTTGGAAATTGCATCCCGAAAAGAAACCAAAACAGTTCAGTGGAAAGGGGAAGATGAAGACCATTGCTAAAATGCAACAAGATATGGGTTCTGAATCAGGAGATGAAGGAAATATCATAGTGGTTGGAGTACAAGGTAAATATTCTCTTCATGCTATTTCAAGTTCCAATGATGAATCTCATATTGATGAATGGAAGAGGAATGAGTTATTTCATATCCGAGTTGTATCTAAACATACTAAGATAGATACACTACTTGATCTGAGTTTCCAAGTAAACTTAATATCTGAAGCACTTGTCAAAAAGATGGGTCTTGAAATGAAACCACATCCAAAGCCTTATCCTCTTGGTTGGGTATGCGATGAAGAAAAACTTAATGTCACCAAAAAATATAGGGACATATTTTTTATTGCGTCAAAGTTGATTGATGAAGTGGATTTGGATGTTGTACCGCTTGATATATGTGGCATAGTGTTGGGAAGTCCTTNATATTGTTAGAGCTCACAACATGAGCGTAAATACGACACTTGTTAGTGCAGGGAAAATGAAAAGACTCATAACCACTAATAAGAGATATGTACTCATGGTCGTCAAAGAGAAAGATGTCAGGACATCTGACGCTTTCCAAGGGTGTGATCCATCTCATAAAAATGAACTAATTGATATTGTTTCTAAGTATGATGATATTTTCAGGAACCAGATGGATTACCTCCTAAGAGGTAAATCCAACATGAGATACATCTTCAACAATATTCTCCTCTTCCTAATGTGGGCATGTACATGATGTCAGTTGTGGAGATGACAAAGATCAATAAGAAAGTACAGGGATTATTGGATCAAGGGGTCATCAGGCCCAGTTCATCTCCTTGTGGTTCTTCGATCGTGATGATGCCAAAGAAAGATGGCACATGGTGAATGTGTGTCGATTACGGGGACTTAAATAAAATCACGGTGAAAAATCGATACCCTCTTCCTCGTATAGATGATTTACTTGATCAGTTGAAGAATGTTGTTTATTTCACTAAGTTGGATTTGCACATTGGATATCATCAAGGTTGCATAACATGATGCATGGAAGACTACCTTTAAATCCAAACAAGGATTGTTTGAGTGGTTAGTTATGTCGTTTGGGATTTGTAATTCTCTGACAACTTTCATGCGTGTGATGAATGATGTATTCAGGACTTTCCTGGATGACTTTGTTATTGTATATATAGATGACATTCTTGTTTTTAGGACTTGGGATAAACATGTAAGGCATGTAAACCAAGTATTGGATACTTTGGAAAGGGAAAAGTTGTATACTTTGCATGTCTTAACCAGTGTAAAGAAAACTTTTCAGTGGGAAGGAAGGCAACAAAAATATTTCAACATTCTGAAGGAGAATATCAATACCGCACCAGTATTAACACTGCCAAATATTCAACAATCGTTCGAGATCGAGACAGATGCCAGCGGATATGCCATGGGTGTAGTATTTCTTTCTAGACCTGATATTGTTGCTTCTATTATTTTGAAGAATACTTCTTTATCTCATGATAGCTATGTAGAACAATATGCCATCGATGAAGATTTTAAAGAAGTATATGAGAAGCTAACCCATGGTGTACAGGTAGAGAACTATTGTCTGCAGGGAAAGTTACCCTATCATCTTGGGAAGCTATGTTTTCCTACAAGTAAACGAGTCCATGTTATACAAGAATCTCATACTTCTCTTGTGTCTGGGAATTTTGGGGTAGGAAAAACTATGGCTCATTTGCATAGGTTTTGTTATTGGCCTCAAATGAAAGCGATTGTAACTAAATATGTAAAGGGGTGTGTGATGTGTTCTAATTGTAAGCCCGCTAATAGAAAATTGGGGCTATACTCACCACTTCCTGTTCCATCCCATCCACGGGGAATAATTTGGGGAAGCTTGTATTAGGTCTTATTACATTTGGACTTATTCTTCCTTATTGCTAGGCCTTATTAATATTGAGCTTTATTACATCGGAATATATTATTCTACCTACGTGAGGGGTTAGGTCCCTAACAAGGAAGAACATCAGGTTCTTCCCAATATGGAAGACCTTGCACCTCATGGTCTTGAGGAGATGAAGGAAGACACAATTCTGCAGTGCAAGGAGTAGACAAATCGCAGAGGGTTGCAAGAAATGTGGTGTTGGCACAGGGGCAGAACCAGGGTTCAACACTTACAACAGCGCACCAAAAAAACCCTAACTATCGACCCTTTCGGCAATGCCTGCAAAGCAGATGAAGTCTCACCTGAGGTAGAGGGAGGGGTGGTTGTAGGACTCAAATGTTTGCAACCTTAGCTGGGACACAGATCTGTGACTGTAACACCTTAACAAAGCACTTAACAGTTATAGTTCATTAATTTTCAACCTTAGTTTACAACGCAACTAAACCCTAATAATAGATCAACGCAGTATTCACATAGATCCAATAGATTGAAGCACTAAGCATACCAACATAGATCAGATATAGCATTTATCCACATTATTCAGCACTAAGCTACCATATTAGATCCTTCTAAGCATATATTAGAGCACTAAGAATTCAATCACATAGATAAGAGAACAACCATAAAGCACATAGCAACCACAATGCAGAATATACATGGTTCACCCCCACCCTGGGGCTACATCCACCAACTCTTTGTCTTCTTTATTAGCTTATTTCAATCTTCTTACATGCACAGAGCCTCAAAACCAACTTTGCATAGGACATGATATTTGTGCACCTTTCCAGATCCTCCTTCCCTGAATTAGTTCCAAGCATAGAGCCTTACACAGTCTGCGCACAAAGCACTACAGATGACTTGCACTTAGCTCTGCAAGTCTCAACATACAATACACACAAAGCCTCTTACAATCACTTGCACTTACCATAGCACCCAAAAAACTCTTCTCTCCTCCTTCTTACATCGCCTAGACTCTTATTTATACATTACAAAAGGGGCCTAAGCATGGGTAAGACCCATGGGCTGACATCCCATACCCATTACATAAACCCAAAACCCAAAAAGCCCTAAAAAGGGGCCGATATACCGCAATCTCGGCTTTACCTTGCGCTCTTCCTTCGACAGCCTATCAAAGTCTCAAAAGTAGGTCAAACATGACCAAGGATCCTCAAAACTTGGTCAAGGGCCAACAAGCCCCCAACACTCACCTGTGACTCATCTCGAGTCACTCTGGTTTGGGTAGCTCTGCTTCAAAATCCTCGAGCTTGGCTCAAGCTGCTTCGACCTGTTGTTGCGCCAAGGCTTCCTGTTCAATGAACTCTTGAATAACTGCTTCGTTGACAGGTCCCTCTAAGCGTTGTTCAGCTGTAGTGACGAATTGCTCCAGTTCTTCTCCTCAGCATTCAATCTTTGCAAACATATGGCAAGCCTCATCCTGTATAGGTTGGAGCCTCTGAGTCACTTCCATTAATTTTCTCTGAATGGTGTGGATGTGCTGTTGAGAAGTGCCCTGTTCTTGGGATCGCTTCATCCTCTCAACTGCTGACATGGGCTTCAACTGCACATGTATTGTTTCTACTTGTTGCTTTGCCTCCTGGAGCTTTGACTCCAGTGCCTTCAATTCAGTATCCTCAGTGATTCGCTCATAATTCAGGGCACTGTGATCACTTAGTTGTTTACATTCCATGGTGAGGGCCTTGATTATTTCAACTGTGCTTCAAGCAGTTGATTCTCTTTGATATCTCACATTCTGTGGAGTGTTGGGTACTATTCGAAGCTCTAAGTCTGCTATTCTTTATTGAAGATGTTGGATAACTTTTGCGAGCTTCGTTACTTGATGCTCCACTTAGTCTTCTGCTTTTAGCTCTAATCCCATCACAGATCGAAGTGCTTTGTTGATTGCTTCTTTGAATCCAAGTTGTTCTGCAAGAAACTATTATTTTTCTTTCTTGACCTGCACCCTCTCTTCTTCGAACTTGGTTTGAAGGTCATCCTTCTCCTTTTGTGAAACCTGGTTCTGCTCTATCATTTCTTCTTAGGTTTGTTTCAGGGTCGCTATGGCCTGGTCTTTCTCAGCTTGTGCTCGACGAAGGTGAGCTTCGGTCACATCAACTAGTCTATGGAGTTGGGTAGGCTCATCTCCCAACTCTGGTTCTTCTGATGGTGGGGATGCAGTGGATACTGTGAGACTGGATTGAAGGGCTTGTTGTACCCCTCTGAGTTCAACCTTGATTCTGTCGTACATCTCCTCCCACTTGGCTTCATGTTTCTGCAAGATGTTCTATGAGGCATCTGCTATAGCTATGATGATGAATTCGAGTCATCTACAGTGAGCACAGTCTAGATATTAGTCAAGGTGGCTCTGGATTTCTTTCAGGAAGTGGGTTTCGTGGGAGAAACCTTCCTTTTCTTCAAGGGATCAACTTCATCAGTAGGATCCCTAGGCGGTGTTTCTTCGCCTTGCTTATGTTGGTATTCTTTTCCATTTGTCTCTTCTACTTCGTCATCACCCCATTGGCCAGGTGATACTGAAGCAGTTCCTTCCAATGCTCTACTCAAGTTTTGGACCTCTTTAGTATTTTTCCTTCTGCTGGGTCCAGGAGTATCGTTTGCTTCATGAGTGGTCTAAGGGCTGCCGATTAGTTTAGGGTCTGACATTTTTGAGGGGTCAGTGGGGATAAGGAGGTATGTAGACTAGTCCTTGGTTATCCCTTAAAGATCATCCTTTGTGAGCTTGTAGTATGAATAAATCTCTTCTTTATGCTTGTCTGTGCACGCGGTGATATAAATGAACTGTCGATCTGCGCGGAACTACATGAGGGGTCGAAACTGATGCAGGGTGCTTGGCATCATGCGAGGGACAACTTCGATGGCCCTCTTCAGTTGGAAATAGTATGTATGAAAGACCGTGTTTGACTGCCACTATTTTCCGATATCGCTCGAGTACTAGAGCGTGGTGAACTTCACAGTGAGCGGCTCGAATGACTCAATGTTCAGGAAGGTCGCACCTTCTGGCATCTCCCCAGTGGTAAATGTGATGAGGATTAGGAGCTAGCTAAATTGGAACTCATAGCCCTGATCCTAAGCTTCGCGACAATCTAATTCCAGCTGGTTGACTAGGTACTTCACCCAGTTCATCTGGAGTCCTTCTACACATTTCCCGACAAGGTCAACCACGAATCCTGTGACCTATGTAGGTCTGTTATTTCTCATGATATTTCTGGTGATAAATGTTCATGTTCTAGTCGTTTGGGGCATCGGGATAATGGTTACAATTCTTTCAATGGATATATCGTTTTCCCATGGCGAAGTTACATTTTGTGTTGTTCTGATATCCTGGAGAAGTTCTAGTTTTTCAAACCTTCCTTTTGTGAAGTTCCCTTTGGAATCTTCTGCAATTTTTCTATCTTTTCTTTCTTCTTACTGAGCTTCCTAGCCTTCTTCCCTATGATCTTCGTCTCGGTATTCCTCTTTCCATTTTGATTCTTATATTCTTCTGGCATAGTAACGTCGCGCTATTGAGATTCTTTCATAGGGTTCAAGGGAAATACTTCTTCTCTATCTGAGGTAGGTGCTTCAGTCTTCTGTGAGTCTTCCTGTGTTCTGACATCTAAGTTTCTGGTTCTAAATAGATTCGATCTGTTCTCCTATTCTTCAATCAAGTGTGTTATCCTCCTAGTCATGAAATCTTTTAATTCTTGCTTCTTCTACTCTAAGACTTCTTCTTCTTTTCTTCTGGTCTGATCCTTTTCAATCCAAGGTTTTCCTAGTAATATAGAAAATGGGGCCTTTTTCTCAATAAATTGAACAATCTCAAAATCTTCCTCTATCGACGTTCCATGAGAACTCATAGATATTTGGGTGAGTCTTCCACATAGGGTTATTATCTTGCCTCTAAATAATCATATTCCTCCCAATGAAGGAATCATAGCAGGCTTTCCTAAAGCTTCCCAAGTTCTTTCTGCCATGATATTCACCCGTGTTTCCTCATCCAAAACACAGTCAATGTCGAAGTCTCATATTCTCATCTCTATGCATTCTTTTTCTTTGAATATCTCTGCTAAGTTGATATTTCAGTGATCGTTTAGGGTTTCTTTCATTTGTAGCAATACATCCTCTAATTTGTTTTGGGGTTCTTCCATGGCCTCAGTCTCTTGACCTTTCTTAGGGTTTTCTTGTCTCATATTCATTATGTCAATCGTAGCAAACATTCTAGGGAAATCTAAAACTTCATGATCCATAGATTTGCAACAAAGACAACTAGGTCTTCTACCAAGGCATTCCTTAGCAAGATGTCCCAGTCTTATGCAACTGTAACAAAGGGTTAATCCTCATTTTCTTTTAAATGATCCCTAGCCTTTCTTGTACTGTGCACTAAGATCATAGTAGCTAACCTGCAAAAATTTCTTTCTAGGATCTTGCATCCATTTATTAGTCCAAACATTCTTTCTATGCATAGGAATAACATATATTTCACTATTCTTATCAGATCTACTCATATCAAATCTTCTTTCTTCTAGTTGTGCCCTACTTTTCAAGCTAGGGTAAAAATTATCAAACATACCTAGATCCATACTTTTGAAACAAAAATTTCCACTTGTTTTACCTTTAACAAAGCACAAAGTTTTAAGATCTTACCTCTTTAACCAAAAATTCTTACTTTATTTTTATCAGAGCACAAAGCTTTCAGGTATTACCTCTTTTCTTCAGATCTAACTTTTCTTCTTAGCAGAAAGCTTCATAGGTCAAGTAGAATACTGTGCACTAGGGAAACAGATCTACGCATAGAGCTTTCTCTTCTTCAATTCCCAACAATCATAGTTTCAGGTCCTGGCAATAGAACCATTTTTTGGCATAGGGGAAGACCTAGGGTTCAATGCTTACAACAACACACCAACAAAACCCTAACTACTAGCCCTTTCGGCAACACCTACGAAGCAGATGAAATCTCACCCGAGTTAGAGGCAGGGGTGGTTGCAGGACTCAGATGTCTACAACCTTAGCTAGGACACAGATCTGTGACTATAACACCTAAACAGAGCACTTAGGAGTTATAGTTCATTAATATTTAGCCTTAGTTTACAGTGCAACTAAACCCTAATAATAGATCAACGTGGTATTCACACAGATCTAATAGATTCAAGCACTAACCATACCAACATAGATCAGATCTACCATTTATCCACATTATTCAGCACTAAGCTACCATATTAGATCCTTCTACACATATATTAGAGCACTAAGCATTCAATCACATAGATAAGATAACAACCATAAAGCACATAGAAACCACAACGCAGGTTTTATGTGGTTCACCCCCACCTTGGGGCTACGTCCACCAACTCTTCATCTTCTTTATTAGCTTCTTTCAATCTTCTTACATGCACAGAGCCTCAAAACCAACTTCGCATAAGACAGGAGATATGCGCACCTCGCTAGATCCTCCTTCCCCGAATTAGGTCCAAGCACAGAGCCTTACATAGTCTACACACAAAGCACTACAGATGACTTGCATTTAGCTCTGCAAGTCTCAACATACAATATGCACAAAGCCTCTTACAATCACTTGCACTTAGCATAGCACCCAAAAACCTCTTCTCTCCTCCTTCTTACATCACCTAGAATCTTATTTATACATTACAAAAGGGACCTAAGCATGGGTAAGACCCATGGGCCAACATCCCATACCTGTTACATAAGACCAAAACCCAAAAATCCCTAAAAAGGGGTCAAGATCCCGCAATCTCCGCTTCACCTTGCGCTCTGCCTTCAACATCCTGTCGAAGTCTCAAAAGTAGGTCAAACATGACCAAGGATCCTCAAAACATGGTTAAGGGCCAACATGTGACAGATTGGTCTCAAGGCACAAACTACAAGGAAAGCAAAGTGGTATGAGAGGATCTATATTATAAGCAAGGTCCCTCATCTATCCTTGGTAGCTTTTGGGGACCAAAAGCCTCACAATGGGGAGGTGTGATCCAAATTGGATTTGACAAGAAAAATTGGCTATTGGCACAGTCTCTAAGATTATCAACACATGAAAAGTTTAAGGCTATAAATGAAGAAGGAGATCGACTTGTTGTCTTGAAGGGCCCCATGCCATCATGATTGATGTCCAATTTTGTATGTAATGTATGTAAATATGGGCAACATATTATTTTATAAAATAAATAATGAGACGTTCATAAAACCTTATCCCCATGGGAGAAAAGTCAAACAAACAAATAAATGAAGGAGAAATGGACCAGAGAGAAGCTGAAGTGTTGGGGATGCATGACCTTCCAACTATTCTCCTAGTGGACTAAACATTCTATATCATGTTTCCCCACAAGGAGAGAGAGGTTCTTTTGTTGTGAATAAGGTAGATAGAGGTTTCCCATATGTCATTGAGGAGCATAGAAATGAACCAAAGAGCCTATAATTTTCCCATTGCTGAATAATAAAGAGCCTGACCGAAGCCAAAATAATGTTGGTTTTCCCGTTCGGGTTTCCAGGCTAAATTATGAGTTTATGTGTGATGATTGTTGTGGTTGTATTTTTTATGAATGGTAAATGTTGTGCACTATAATTTAATGGTCGTCTATGTATGTTTTAGCGATGAAAAATTCATGTCGTTTGAGTTGAGTTTGTTTCATGTTAATATGGTTCTCGTGGGTCAATAGACCAGACTAATAGCTCTTTAACCATAGTCATGCATTGACTTTTGAGTTGGAAATCGATGACCATCCTACTCAATTAATTGCTATTTCATTGGGGGTTTCTAATTTAGTTTTTAGAGTCGTTGGGCACATTATCGACTTGCTAGAGCATTTGCCCTTTGACCATAAATCATACATAGAGTATCTTTAGAATCCCGGGGTTGTCTAGCTATTTTCTAGCTACCCACAGACCATATACATGTTTTGACAATTCACCTGCTATCAATTGCCCCCCCCCATACATTTTTCGTTGTCCGCGAATGATCAAGTCGGCTTCCATATGTTTTTCATTGTCCGTGAATGCTCAAGTCGACTTTTATACATTTTTCCTTGTCAGTGAATGTTAAAAATCGACTCCCATACGTTTTCAGTTGCTCTAGGTTGCCAAAACTTCCTTAGGCATTTTTCCGCATCATGGGTTATTAAAAATAGTATTTCAAACGTTTTTACACACCATTGGTGATTAAATTCGCCCCTAGAACTTTCTTCCTAGTTTTTGGTCACTGGTTCTGATGTGCAGGGTTTCCCTTCACTATTGGTTGTCGAGTATACTTCTTATCTATTTTCTTTAGGCATGGGTTGACCCACTTCAACTTGGCTTTCCCTTTGGTCGAGTTCCCTTCTTCATTCATCCGACGTTCCTTCTTGGTCGACCCGACTTGGGTAAATTCGACAAGGGTCAACTTGACTTTGGTTGATTGTTGTGCCTCCAACCCAACTTGCATCTTTTCGAATTCTTTTCCAACTCGACTTGGATTCCTTCCGAATCATTTCTTCGACTCGACTTCCAGATAGTAGACTTCATTTTATTTTAGGCCAAATCAAGTTGCGGCTAGGTTGGTTGAGTATTTCCTGTCATCCAAAGAGATAAGGTTATATTTGTTTACAAATATTTTCGTGTTGGTGAGATGAGTAGGCTATAAGCCTCCCATTTACAGATCATTCCAAGAGTGGAAAAAAGAAGGTGACCAATTTTTTGATCAAGAGCTTCTTACCCAAGGTTGACATCGACTTCTTTCTTCTAAAAATCTAAAAAGGTTGGCTCAAAACCTAAAATCTAAAAAGGTAGACTCAAAACATAACATGACAACCTTTAATCATATTATGTTACTGTTGCAAGACATCCTTTTAATCCTTCTATGCAATGAGACCTTTACTTCTATAATCCTTGGAACAAACCTTCAAATAATCAAGAGCAACCAATCTTAGATGATGGATCCTTTTCACCACATCACTATACTCATTTATGCAATGGGACTTAGATAGTTGGGTCAAATTAATTGGTCTCACTACTAGTGATTAACAATTATCATCAACATCAACATCACCAAAAACTCTTAAATCTTAACAAATATTATACTTTATAAATTAACTGAATCCATAGATATTATATTTTATAAGTTTTTGAACACATAAATAAAATTTTAAAATAAAATAATACTCACCACAAACTCTTAAATCTTAAGAAATATTATACTTTATAAATTAATTGAACACATAAATATTATATTTTATAAGTTTTTGAGTACATAAATAAAAATTTTAAACTAAAATAATTTCTTACATTTCTTAAGGTATGTTAAATCAAACTTAATTCCAACACCATCATTATATTGGATTAAAAAACACATATATTTAATAATCTATATTATTATATTTATTAATGAAATATATTATTTTAAAATATTATTTTATTTTATATGAATAAGCACTTCATAAATGATTATGTGTCATTAAAGGTGATGCTATTCTTCCTGAGTACTTGAACAAACTTATAGTAGTAACTTGTCCAGGCCAAAATCCTAAGATTCTTCAATGTTTTGGGAATCGGCCAATCCATCATGGCTGTAATCTTGTTGGGGTCTACCTTGACACCTTCATAGAGATACAATATGACTCAAATGCTCTACCTCCTTCACTCAAATGACATTTGGATGGTTTAGCATATAGTTTTGCTCCTTTAGTTGTAGCACCTTGTCAACATGTCATGATCCTCCCAAGACTTACTAGATTAGTATATCATCAAAAATGCTAACACAAATTTTGAAGGAAGGGGGCTTGAAAGTGGGATTCGTCAACCCTTGGAATGTGGAAGGTGCATTTGTAAAGGCCAAAAGGCATGACCAAAAATTCGCAATGGCCTTCATGAGTTTGGAATGTTGTTTTTGGGATATCTTCTTCCTTCATTCTAATCTGATGATACCACAGACGAAGATCAATTTTGTGAAATAGATTGCTCCATGTAGTTCATCTAACAATTCATCAATGGCCGAGATGGGAAACTTATCTTTAATAGTGATCCTTGTTGAGCTCTCTATATAATCTGGACACATCATCATGGGCTATCTTTCTTGAATGCCATTACCCTTTGGTGTAGAGTAAGACTTTGGCTATGTGTATAATAATGCCATCCTCTAACATTTCTTCAACCATCGCTCAATTTCACTCTTCTAGTGGGGGATAATACATGGCATGATGTTAGGAGGAACCTCGAGAGGTGGTGAATTTCATGATCATGATTTAGTGGGTGGAAGACCTTTAGGAATATCTTCAAATACTTTGGAATGCTTATCAATGATCCTTGGAGATCTTGAGGAATAGATAAGCAGATGTTTGAACATCTAGTAGGCATAGTTGTGCAATAGCTACCTTGATGCCCCTTTTTCAATAATTTGTCACTCCATTAGAACATCACCTTCTGGGTTTCCTGTGATACACATTAACTCCAATTTCTTTTCCTTCCAATGAAAATTTCATGAAAATGCTTGAAATTAAAGTACTTATTCCTAATTATTGTAACCATGGATTCCTAGTACAGCTTATCCACTTTCACCCATGGGTATAGCAATCATTGGAATATCCATTACATATTCCCCATAGTAAGATTGATCTTATTACATTTTCTGAGGAGGTGATGGTTCCTCATCTACAATCATTACTTGAAACTGCAGCCTTTGGATATACAAAGCAATTGGTATCTTTGGCTAATTTATAGTAGATGAAATTATGATGCTGCCCGAGAATCAATTAGGACTATTACCTTTTTCTTTTGTGTGTATCCTTAGATCTTGAGGGTTTGAGGGTGCTAATTCAAACCAATGCATTAAACAATATCATGTGAGTCAACTCTTGGGGCAGAAATTATCTTTCATCTTGAGATGGTTCTTGTTCTTGTTCTTCTTCCTCTTCACAAATCTATGAATAGTTCTTCTCACACCACACTTATGTCCCTTCTTTGGCTTAACATCACCATTAAAGCATAAACCTTTTGCTTTTCTTTTTCGCTCTCTCGATTGTTGAGGTTCCAGCCTTGTAGGTTGAGGTGTTTTAGAAGAAGGAGCATTGTTCTCTCTATAAGATGTCAGGATTGGTCCTTCTAGTAGCCATAGCTATATTTTTACTTTCAACATTTCTTGCCACCTTAAATGCATTCTCCAATGATTTAGGTTCCCAAAGAAAACCTCATGTTGAATATTATCCTTTAAAATTCCTATGAATACATCAAATCAAGTGCTCACTTGGAATATACATTACCTTTATATTCCAATCTTTAGAAGTTATCAGTAATGCTCATTAACTAAAGCCCTTTTGCTTGGGAGATTTATCAATTGGCTACAAGAAGGTATTGCTCCTTGTATCCTCATGAGTGTGCCTCATTTCTTAGTGAAAATTGTCCAAGTAGTAGTGATTTGAGAGAACAAAAGCCATCGATACCATACAAATTGATTGGGTTCTAAATATAAAGAAGTAGTTAAGTACCTTTTGTGTATGTGGCACATTATATCTGCGAGATCAAGGAATTGCTCCATCACGAGTAATATCCATGTGATTGGGTCCTTGCCATCAAACTTCCTCCATATCTCCGATCATAGGAGCATTAAGTTGGTCTTCAACCCAAAGGTTGGAGTTTCTCATTCTTGATTCACCTTCCTTGTGTCCTCATCATGAATTTCATGTGGGATGCATTTTTTCACTTTCATGTATGTCTTCTATTAGAATTTTTTTCAATACTTCCATGATCTCCTCTTTTAGTAGATCCCATCTTAAAGTATTTATTGCCTCCAACTTGGCTTCCCTCTCTTGTAGTTCATCTTTTGTTACTATCTTCTTTTGTAAAATCATTTATGTCCTCGCATTTCTTGCAGCTAATCAAAGGTCAAGTAGGATTGTCACGGAGGCTTATTTGGTGTGAAAGAGTCCAAGTAGGATTGTCTGGAGGCTTATTTGGTGTAGAAGTTCCCTTTTTGGGTGGCATGTTGGCCAAGTATCACTTTTGAACCTTGATTTTGAGGTGGTTCTGCTAGACAATCTTTCTTTTGTTGTATATCCCAAGTTTCGACCCTTCTGGGTATTAAAAGTTATTTTATGTAGTTCTTTGCAATGACACAGGTCTGATCAAAATTGGATGTGCCTAGTGGAATTTACGGTAACTTCCCCACAACTTGCTCATTTTTTTCCTTTCTAGGAGATCTCACTTGTATAGCGTACCCCGCACAAAATACTTGATATAAAATTATGAAACTCATACCAGAAATACTACAAACTATCCACTATCCAATGAAACCAATCTCGCTCAATTTTGATACTCTAGGAAGAAGTTATGATTATTTTACCTGGAACACCTTCTTGAGACTAGTCAGATACCCTATCTTCCATAGGGTGTATCTACAAATGTAAGATGACCCAGAAGATGAAATTTTTACCACAGATACCTTACTAATTTCTGTGAATATCCTTCAAAGTTCAGGGTCTAAAACGTTACAGAAAAAGTTTTATAGAGAAAATTCCGTAATGAATCAGTTCAGGATGATTCCAGAACCATATCTTGCACAAGGTGTATCTCCGAAAGTATAAGGCCTCAAGAGATGAAATTTTAACCCAATGTACCTTGATCCATCTACTAAATATAATCCAATCTTTTTCTTCTGAAATGTTGTATAAAAACCGTTATAGTGAAAATTCCAAGGTGTCTCATATGTAGCAGCGAAACCCCAAGACCTTGACCTTTGATACCATATGTTAAGAACCAAATATCAATATAGCATAGAAAAACCTCAGAATAAGTACTCAACACCTTGAAAAAAAGATAATTTCAGATAATAATCCTCTTCGAGGGGGCAACCTCCTTTTACCCGACATAAATGTTCAAGTTCAAGATGACTCCAATGAAAATGTCTCCTTGGTATATATAGGAGACTAGGAGGTATAATTACAACTAATGGAATAAAGCCGACATAAATAAAATAACATTACTAATGTAATATGCCCCAATTAAGGGGTAATGAGCCAATATTAGGGCTTAACATTTTGCAATATTCCTGATACAATATATTATGTAGAACAAAAAATATCTAGCAAGCAATGACAAAATAATAATGATATATCTAGAAAAATATAAGACGAACACCATAATAACACTAGAATAATCACTAGGAAGAGAAACTTTATTATGATAGTAATGTTCACTTTCATCTTCGAGGGGGCAACTTCCAGTAGAGAAGATCTCTATTACAATAATCTCCAAGAAAAAATATCCAATACCTCCTACTCTTATCTATACTAGTTCTACCTTCTAAAGAAACTTCTAGAGGAAGATCTTTCTAGAAGAGGAAGCTTTTATTAGGTCTTCTTACATTGACTTATTCTTCTTTATTTATTAGGCCTTATTAATTAATTTTGGCCTTTATTAAATATAAAATATATCCTATTAACTAATGACCCATGGAAAGGGGTTAGGATCAGATCCTAACATGCCCTCCCCCTTCAAAAGAAGCCTTGTCCTCAAGGTTGCAGGTGCGAAAACTGCTAAAGTATGGTCGCGGGTTCCTAGGTCGCCTCCTTTGGTGTTGTGTCCTTCCACTTGATCAACACTTCCTTGATAGTGCGTCCACGCAACTAACATTCACGGTTATTGAGGATTGCTTCTAGTTGGAGCCACAAGGAACCTTCTTCACCTAATTCCAGCAGTATGGTTTGGACTCTGCAATTCTGGCCCAAAACTTTCTTCAAACAAGAAACATGGAATACGAGATGGATTTTGGAAATAGCAGGAAGGGCCAATTTTTAAGACACAAACCAATGTGCTTGATGATCTGGTAGGGTCCATAAAACTTAGGTGCCAATTTGTGATGTACCTGAGCTTTGAGAGATGTTTTCTTGTAAGGTTGGAGCCTGAGAAACACCTGATCACCTTTCTGAAAAACCCTTTCTGAATGATGTTGATCTTTGTTGGTTTTATCGATTCCCTTCTTGGGTGATCTGAGTTATTGACCCAGGGTTCATGTCATTCGGGTTCCAACAAAGTCTCTAACTATCGACCCTCCTCGTAAACCAAAAGGCAATGCAACGCCTGAAAGGTATTGCGCAGTCTCACCCAAGATAGCTAAAGATGGTTGATTGTAAGACTCAGGTGTTTACAGTCTAGGATAGAGTAGGGGATAACGGGTTTCTTGATTAAGGCTCTATTATGTGAACTGTTACAGTAAGCTACTTGTTCCTAGGAATCGCATGCATATAACTCAAAATATAAACAGATTCTAATAATGCATTTGGTTACCCATCACTAGTAATCATCTATTGTTGAAAGAAGTTAAAGTGGTGAGACCATTCTTCTAGTGGCATCCTTTTCCATAGTGTTTTACACACCTCCAAGTGTTATGTTGGAATTCGTAGTCCATCATATTTTTGACAGTTTTTCCATATCTATTTTGCGCTGAACCTTATGCACAGTAATCGTTTGCATTGGTACCAATCTGTGACAGTCTCTTTGTGCGCACCCCACCATCTTGTGGGTGTAGCTTTTAATGCTAAATCTAGTGCTAATAGTATCTGGTTCTCTAATACTTCATCTTCGTATAGTGTCAAGAAAGTTTCCAAATCATTTAGTCCGTGAAAACTGGGTAGTTCTCTGATTTATGTGCCAAGCCATCTTACTGCACGGTCTGTTCTTGCACACCTTCTTGTGGATACTTCGTGTAATCTTTGCTGCCAATTTTCTAACCCAGTGTCTGAGTCTATTGTGCATGATATAATGCTCCGCAAACTGATTACCCCATCTGCAGTTGGGTTTATATAATCCGCATCGCGCGCAGTTGTTCTGTACAACTGGCTGATTTCGTCTATGTCTAGGCAAGTGGGTTCTATGAACCTCTCACCTTCTGATGGGTCGAGTGGGGATATAACCCTATAGTCTCCTGACTCAAATGTCATTTTTCTGCTTTTCAAGTTAGTTATGGCATGGTTGTCGAACACCCAATCCAGACCAAGTAATGCTAGATAAGGTGTTGTACCATCTACTATTTTGATGACTTCAAAGTCTGCCTTCGTGCGCACACCATCCGGATCTATGGTTACTCCTTTCAGTCTACCTATTGGTAGGACTCTATGTTGGTTTGCTAGTTTAATTGAATAGTTGAGTATCCCAATGTAGGTTCTCCCATGCATTTCCATGTGGTTTTTGGTAGTACGTTCACCTCGAATCCTAGATCTAGTATAATATCTCCCATGTTGAAATCCCCAATGTTAGCATTGATTCTAAATTCTCTACTTGTTCTTCTTCTTGTGTGTAGGTGGTTGGCAGTTTTCAGTTCTGGTTTCTGTTCATTCTCACTGCTACATTTCTCTAGGATATTTTTCAATACTTTGATAGATGATGGATCACTTAACATTTTGATGCATGATTGCAAAAAGTCTTTGATAGTACTTACTTGTTCCTTAGGTTGTATTTTGTTGGTATGGTCCAATGATGGTGGCATTTCATATTCTGGAGCTTCCTTGTTCTGTTGTGCAGTCAGCGCTATGTCCTCCTTCTGGAATTCTTGTCGGGCTTATGTAAAGATCTCCTTTTCCTTTTGCGCGTCGAACTACTTCTTGCGGTCTAGGTTCTTCTTTACCCATTGGTTCTGCACTGGGTCCTGTCGAGCTGCGTTGTTTCCTATTTTCGTTTCTCCTCTAGTGACTATGTTGATGTTTCGTCTATCATCTCTTGCTTCGGCTGCAATCCACTGAACATTCTGGTTATTTTGGTTCCCTTTTTCCTGGATCTTTACGAGTAGTGTCGGACATTCCTTTGTATCGTGGTCCGAAGCGCGACAATACATACAGGTCGCTGGTGGTAGTGGTCATTCCCATGCATAATGTCCTAGTTGCTAGAAATTGTGACATGTGACTGATCCTCTCCCATGTCTGAAACCTCCTCTAGCTCATCCTACTCCTCTATAGGCTGTGTGATCACCTCGTGGTGCGTTATATTGTGGTCCCTGATTATACCGCATGGTATTTTACTGGGGTTGTGCTGGATTGTACTGTGACTACGCATTATTATAAGGTTGTTGCGAAATATTATACTATTGTTGCGCAGTGTTGTATGGTGTTGGGGCTTGAGTTAACTATGGTGTTGCCTGCCCAATCATCATTTCTTCCTGTACCATGTATGCGTCTGAGGTTCTTTCCCACATCCGCTTCATAGTCTTGCAGTCTTTGTCATCGTGGCCGACTGACTTGCAAAATGTGCAATATGAGTTCGTTGGGGCTATTTGGTATTTTTGCATCATCGTGCAATGGTAAGGGTCGTGACCCAGTTTCTTGCAGATTTCACACCATAATCCCCCCTATGGTAGGGGGTTTGGCATCCCTATTTCCATATACTGTGCGAACATCGGACATTTGTTTTTTTGGTGTCCTTCTATCCTGCATGTGGTACACCAAACGACTTCATATTTTCCCTTGTTCTTATTCTGGTTTAGCTGAAATTTTAGGTTCTTTGGATCCTCTTTCAATTCTTCAATAGCCGGGTCCATCTATTGGTACTGATTCTCTTCCAATTGCAAGGCTACCTGTAGAGCCTCTGCTTGTGTCTAAAACTTTTGTTGTCATAGTGGATATTTCAAGTGTGGGAGTAGTGAGTTGACAAATAGGTGCCAATGTTGCATCTCGGTCATAAGGTATTTTAACTTCCCTTTTAATCACTTGAATCTTTGATCAATATCCCATACCGATTCTCCTGGTTTCTATCTTATCTTAATCTTCTCATTCATATACTGAGCCTCTAAGCTCGACTTCTGGAACTCATTAATTAGTAGTTTCTTAATGTTGTCCAGTGTCCTTGTCATCCCAGGAGCATTGTTTATGTCTAGACTCATGTACCAGTCTAGTGTGCGGTCTCTTAGCGTGATCGCTAGCTGTGCAAGTTTGGTGTTGTCATTAGTGATCTTCTTTGCTTCCCAGATCTTGGCGCAAATGAATAGATGCTTCTCAGGGTCTTCTACTGCTTCTCCTCGAAACTTTGGTAATCTGATAGTAGGGTCGTGTCCTACCATTCTGAGTACTGAACTACTGCCTACTCCACGCGGTGTGGATACTTGGCTAAGATTACCTGAACTGGATCCTCCAATTTTTTCTCCTTGTGTAGATGTGCTTCTTGTTGTCGGACTTCCTCCGAACTTTGGTTGCCTAAACAGTGGTGTTCTCTGTGGTGTATTGGTCGCACATGGGTTTATGGGTTCCACACTGACATTGATATGAAAGGGGTGGTTGTCTTCTCCTCCCATTCTTGGGCCTCTTTTTTTCCTCTCATAGGTGGCACAGAGGATTTCCTCAATCTTCTCCACAGCCCAAAGATCCTCTACCTCTTCCTCATCGCTTGCCAAGCCCTTCCCTTCGACTACAACTCTCTTCTTGGTGTTTATCTTATATTGGTAGGGTGCTCTGCTACGCATCATTCCTGATGACACCAACATCCACTTGAGCTGGTCATCATCCATTGAGATCAGGTCCAAGGGTTCCTCTTCCTTCTTCTCTTTATCCTACCCTCCTTCCATTCCTCCTCTTTCTGTCAATGCTTCCACCCTTCCCCCATGCGTGCAGGGAAGTCTAACTATCTAATTCCATTGACATTACACCTTTGTTATATAGCAGTATCTTGATAGAAGTATATAGGGATCGAATATACCTCCCTCTGGGTCCTCGTAGAAATTCTTGCTCGGTTGTGCTGTATGACTTTGTTGTGTCTACCGCGAACTCTGTGATGAATCCTGCCACAATACTGTCAAGCCAAAAGTCTACTGCGCTAGTGAATTTGTTGTTCACCTGCTGTAACTGTTGAATCTGTACTAGAGTCCAATCTAGCTTTCGAATCCGGTTTGTCGGGTGATTATCCGTTAACCTTAAGATCCACTCCTGTAGTAGATGCGGAAAATCACAGAAAAAGATTTCATGTAAATCCGTAAACACGTATTTATCTAGGTATCTGCATGGTGTGATTCTAGGGTTTCTATTGTCTTTGTGTGCAAATTCTATCTCTTTAGTTCGCAACCAGCCCTCAATTTCTTCTCTCGTGGGGTTCCATGGTCTCCACATTCCCTTCTAACGGCTCATTTCTTCTTTGATGGTTCTTGTCCACTCTATCTCATCTACTCAGTCCTATCTTGTTCCTCTCAAGTCGGCAACAAAACCATTTGTTGGTTTTATCGATTCCCTTCTTGGGTGATCTGAGTTATTGACCCAGGGTTCATGTCATTTGGGTTCCAACAAATCCTCTAACTATCGGCCCTCCTGGTAAACCAGAAGGCAATGCAGCACCCGGAAGGTACTACGCAGTCTCACCCGAGATAGCTAAAGATGGTTGGCTGTAAGACTCAGGTGTTTACAGTCTAGGACAGAGTAGGGGATAAAGGGTTTCTTGATTAAGGCCCTGCTCTGCGAACTGTTACAGTAATCTACTTGTTCCTAGGAATTGCATGCATATAACTCAAAATATAAATAGATTCTAATAATGCATTTGGTTACCCATCACTAGTAATAATCTATTGCTTAAAGAAGTTAAAGATATGCAAACATTCAACACATTGCACATATATCACCGTGGTTCACCCCTCCCGGGCTACGTCCACAAAGATTTGGCTCTTGGCTCTTTCATTATAGTAGTTCTTGATCTCCCTTGCATCGTACGCTTACAGTTCTCTGCAAAAGCGGGTAAGATCTATGAGAGGTGAACTAGATCACACCAGGCTCTACAGCCTGTGGTCTAATCCTCAGATCTACCTTACCTCATGTTTTTGCATGCTTAATAGCTTACAAAACTCAGTTCATACAATTCAAAGCCCCTCACGTATCGCCAACAACAATACTCAATAACAATCGCAATCCTCACAAAAACTAACATTTAATCAACAATGACAACAACAACCAACAACAACATCAACAACCAACCCTATATGATACTTTCATATCTATATTTATACATTTCGAGCTCTTCAGCCACTTACAGAATATTACCAAAACCCTAACCCTTCTTACGCTAGGTTTTTCTCCCATGCATGTGTTGTTCTTCCTCCGGTTGTCACTTTCCTCTGTGCACGCTTTCTTGCATTTGCGCGTGTTGATATTTTTCCAGTTGTCAATTCAGTTTCCTACACGCTTTCTTTCCCATGATCGTCCTTCTTTCCACTTCGGCCTGGTGCCAAAAATCTTCCTGTTGCTTCATGCAATTTTGGGCCATGTTGAGGTTATCCTTCAGAGCCGCTAGACTGGTTGTACTTCCTTGCAACATTGTATCAATAGATTGGACCTTGGATGTGCCAGGAAGATAGGTAGTGATTGTCAGTGGTATTTGGCCATACACTGCTTCATATGGGTTCATTTTAGTGCTCGTCTGATAGGAATTATTGTACCACCACTTTTCCAAGGGAAGCCACTGCACCCATTGATGTTGCTTGTCTGAAGCAAAAATATGCAAGTAGATTTCCAAACATTTGTTGACTACTTATGTTTGGTCGTCATACTAGGGGTGATAATTTGTGCTCATGTTCAATTAGGTTCCCTGCAATTTAAATAGCTCTTGCCAAAATGTGTTTGTGAAAGTTGGGTCACGACTAGAGACAATAGAGGTTGACATGCCATGTAGCTTGAAAATATGACCAAGGAAGACTTGTGCTAAGAGTGTCGGTGCGAAAGGGTGAGGTAACGGAAAAAAATGAGCATACTTGGAGAGGTGATCAACCACCACCATGATGACAGACTTGTTCTCGGCTTTAGGAAGGCCCACTATAAAATCCATGGAGATTTTGGTCCACAGAGAAGATGGAATGGGTAATGGCTATAGGATGCCTGGAGACTTTACCATTTCACCTTTACTATGTTGGCACACCTCACATTCTGTGACAAATTGAAGTATATCCTTCTTTATGCTTGCCCAAAAAAATGAACAATGAGCACGCGCATATGTATTTTGGAAGCCCGAATGACCCTCTATAGTTGAGGAGAGAAACTCATTTAAGAGTCGGGACTTGAGTGCTGAGGAGGGTGAGAGAACCAGGCAATCCTTATATCGGAGAATATTATCCTCCCAAGTGTAGCGAGTAGGAGGATTAGGGTTCTTCTGAAGACGCTGAATTAATTTGGAGGTAGCCTAGAGTGTTAGCCACTCTTGGTGCACTTCTTCAATCCAATCGGGGAATGGTAAAGATAACACAAAGAGGGAGTCATCCTCCTCATATTGTATTTACAATGGATCTGATAATATGTTATATTTTCCCTTTTTGTAGATGATTTCATAATCATAACCCAACATTTTTGTCAACCACTTATTTTGTTCTAGGGAGGATAGTTGTTGCTCCAAAAAATGTTTCAGGATATGGTGATCTATTTTAATCTGAAAATGATGTCCCAAGATATATGGTCGCTAGGTGTGCACTTCATGGAGAATGATCATCATTTTGTTTTCATACGTAGATCGATTCAGGTTGTGACCACTCAACGCTTGGCTAGTAAATGCCAAGGGTCGACCATCTTGGGTTAGAATTGCACCTATACCCCTTCTTGGAGCATCCAATTCCATCATAAAGGTTTTGTTGAAGTCAGGAGTTGCTAGGATAGGGGTCATGCACATGGACCTCTTTAATTCTGTGAATTCTTGCTCAACAACAAGTATCCAATGAAAGGAATTCTTATTAAGGAGGTCAGTCAAGGGATTAGAAATTTTTCCATAATGGTTGACAAATTTCCTTTAACAGTATGAGAGACCCAGAAAACCCCTTAGGCTCTTTAACGTCGTTGGTCGCGGCCATTCTTGCATAGCTTGTATATTTTTGGGCTCCACTTTTACCCCATCTTTGCTGACAATGTGCCCCAAGTATTCCACTTCGTTGATGCCAAATGAACATTTGGTCTCTTTGATAAACAATTGGTTTCCCTGCAGCAAGTGAAGGACTTTGTCCACATGAAGAAGATGGTTATCCCAGGTGTGGCTATAAATGAGGATGTCATCAAAGAAAACCAAGAAAAGCTTCCGAAGATAAGGTTTCAATAGTTTATTCATGAGACTTTGGAAGGTAGATGGAGCATTGCAATGGCCAAACGGCATGACCAAGAATTCATAATGTCCCTCATGAGTTCGGAAAGTAGTCTTCGGAATATCATCCTCCTTCATCCAGATTTGGTGATAATCGGATCAAAGGTCTAATTTGCTGAATACACAGGCACCTTGTAGTTCATCTAAGAAATCATCAATGACATGAATGGGAAATTTATCTTTGATGGTTAGTTTATTCAAGGCCTCAAGTAACTCCTGTACCATCTTTTCTATCTCATTTTTCTAAGAAAATAGGTATCGGTAGGGACGTAGATTGGGTGGATGAATTCTTGACATGAGAGGGATGCTATGATCATGCTCATCCCTGGAAGGAGGTATGGATGTAGGAAGCTCAAAGATCTTGGGGTATTTTTCAAAGATGAGTTTCATGCTAGGAGGAACTACCTAAGAGACCTATTTAGTGATCTGGATGGAATTAAATTGAGTAATCACACCATGGTGGGCTTTCTTCAATATTTTTTCCATCTTGTGAGAGCTAATGATTTCAGGAGAGCCTGCTTGGAGACCCGGGAGAGTATCGGGGTGAGCGTCTTGGGTGAAGCTCATATATAATTCTTGATAATCCATTATGATCGGCCCCAGAGTGAGAAGCCATTCCATTCCCAATACAATATCACAACCACCCATGGCAATAGAGAACATGTGGGTTTTTAGATGGTAATCACCCATTTAGAGTTTGACATTCTCATAACGCCCCCCACACTTCATAGTACCACCATTAGAGATGAGGATTTGAAAATTAGAAATAGGGTGGGAAAAGCAATGGAGCTCATCAGCTAGCCTGGGATGAATAAAATTATGGGTGATACCACTATCAAGTAATACCACAAATAACCTATGTTTAATGTATCCTTTGATCTTCAATGTCTTTGGGGACAAAATACCTAAGAGTGCATGACCCGAGATGACCGGTTCCATGGATTCCATCGATGTGACAACTGGATCTTCGATAGGATCACTTGGTTGAGCCACCTCTTGGTTTGAAACCTCATATGATGGGATATTGTCATAGGAAGAGGACGCTGAGGCATCAATTCGGAAGAAATTTTTTTCTCAACATTTATGTCCGAGTGCATACTTTTCATCACAATAGTAGCAAAGGCCTTGCTTACGATGTTCCGTCATTTTGGTGGGAGAGACCTTTTGGACCTTCAAAGTTTGGGTCAGAGCAGGGGTAGCCCCTAGTCGAGGATGGTTGGTAAATGGAGCCTTTAGGGATGGTGCTTGGAGGATGATCTCTACTTCCTTGGCTAACTGACATGCCTGCAACCATGTAGTAGGATGATGCATGTTCACATGATCCTTGATAGCTTCTTTTAAACCACTGATAAAACAGTCCAGGTAGAATTCATCTGATAAACCCTCGATACGGATAGCCAACTGTTTAAATGTCGTGTTGAATTCTGTGACAGAGCCAGTTTGGTGCAGCTTAGTGAGTCATCCCAAAAATTTTGATTCCCGATCAAAACGGGCACAAACAAATTTGGAGATCATGTTCCAATCGGGATGTACTAGATAACATTTCTTATGCCATTGCCACCATTGCCAACATTCTTGATCCAAGTACAAAACCCCTACATGGAGTTTGGTATCATCATCTCGAATATCATGAAGGGAGAAGTATTGTTCCATTTGAGAAACCCACCTGGCTGGGTTGGAACCATCAAATATATGCATGTCAACTTTGGGCACCTTAGTCCAAGAAGGTGGAGAACCCCAAGGGGAGCAGGAGGACTGAGTATGTTCATAATGAGAAGAGTGAAGTTCTTCTGGGTTTGGCTCAACATTCTTACCCATGAAGAGTTGCACCAATATTTTGACTTGATTGTCAAAGGATGTGTTAAATTCATTGCGGATTGAAGTCATGTTGTCTGCAATTTGTTGTTCCAGGTGGGACATTTTAGCCTTCAAGGTGTCTTGGGACTGAGAGCTAGTGGTAGGCATGGTGAAGGCTTAGGTAGAACCATAGGTGTTGGGAGGGGAAAAAAATGGGCTTAAAAATGATAGGTACCCAGTTGATCAGGACAAAGAGAGGAATCCAATGGGATAGGTTTTAGGAAAGGTGTCCTAGAGGGGGTTTGGTCCGCAGGAAAAAAAAGGCTTAAAATTGAAGGGTACCACTACGATCAGAATGAAGAGAGGAATGCAATGTGATAGGTCACAAATAAGGGTGCTGACAGTTACTCGGGAGTTATACTCCAAAATGAATAATACTACGGAGGTAGAATGCCCAAATTATTAACAGGACAAAAGATGTAGTAATTTCGCAACCCTAATGCAAATGGAAAGGTTGCACTGCAATGGATCTTGTCTTTTCTTTGTTTGTTCTATTCCCAAGGGTTAGTGTTTTCAGGGAATCTACAGTCAAGGGTTTTCCCTGTGCTATAAGTCTCTTATATATGTGCAGGGTCCAACAATAGTACTCGACCCAATATCTCAGGGCACCAACTAAGGAGGCTAGACCATACCCTTATCTGTACTACTCGACTACCCAGGTACTAGAGAGTCACTTCCCGAGTGTTGTTCTCGGTGACACTATAGCAGTCAGGCAGCTAGTTAGTTTATCTACGGAGGGCTTCAGGATGCCTAGGCCTATCCGTATACAGGTGTTGTCTGATGCACTACCACTCAAAGGGGTACCAACAAGGGTTACAAGGGTGGGCAACAAATGTGCGCTTAAAAACCACTTGTATTTCCTACGTGTATGACTCCCCGACCGTGGGTTTATGCGCATAACGACAAATATTTGTAGCTTAAAGATGCTAGAATACATATCTGCCCTGAAGAAAAAAAATTAACCCACAAGTCTTGCCCTGGAAAGAGCTATGATACCACTTGCAATATTCCTGATATAATATATTATGCAGAACAAAAAATATCGAACAAGCAATGACAGAATAATAATGATATATCCAGAAAATATCAGATGAACACTATAATAGCACCAGAATAATCACCAGGAAGAGAAACTTTATTATGATAGCAATGTTCACTTGCCTCTTAGAGGGGGAAACCTGCAGCAGAGCAAAGCTCTATTACAATAATATCCAAGACAAAATATCCAATACCTCCTACTCTTATGATCCATATTATGTTCGGAACGAAATGAAAGCAGAGATATTACAATGAAACACTCATGAAAATTGCCAGAAACAGAGAAATAAAACAATACTTGATTTCTATTAATGAAAGAATTGTAAAGAGACTATAAATACAGAGTGCAAGACTCACCGGAATGGTGGCAACTTTATCTCTAAGAAGAGATGTGACGACTACGCTCATTCACCAGAAGATGATTACAATGAGGCTCTAAAGGCCTTTTTATGTTAAACAGGAATGCCAAAACCCTAGACATCCAAAAACCTAACCCTAGGAGATGAAACACCAAAAGTCATGTGGGCCCCGTTTTGGGTAAGTTAGTACATTAACTTCTCAGGGTCGTAACTTTTGCATATGATTTCTGTTTTAGGCACGTGATAGCTCATTGGAATGGTCTTTTCTAGAACTGCGCATTACACCATCAAACACAGACTCTGTCTACAGTTTGACTTTGGTGAGCCAAAATAACACTGTTTAGGGCCCCAAAACAACCCTGGAAGTACAACAAGATGTGTTGACATGAAAACATACAAAATAAGCTAGTTGGATTAGATGGGAGGCCACCAATATCCACCTGGAAGATGTCTAGGGTTCCAGAAATCCCCGGAAGTGTAGAACCCACAATTACAAAGAAGTTTAGAAGAATGTGATGAACTAAAAAATGACAAAAGGAGCCAGTTGGAACAGGTGGGTGGCCACCAATATCCACGTGGATCAATCCTCCCCCCTTAGGAAGAAATGGTCCCCATTGTGTTGAGTGCCCAGGGAAGAGAGGAAAGCATTTTCTAAATATTAATCTTGGTGAGATGTGTGCTTTGTTGGAGAAGTTATGTTGCTTGGGCTCTGGAAGACTGTCACAAGCCTGTTGTTGGCAGGGTTGAATATGCTCCACCAATCTGTTGTCTCTGGGTTTGACAGGGCATTGTGTAGGAACCATTGTAGGTAAAGAAACAATTTGTTTTTGTTGGAGAGAAGGTGTTGAGGATGCAGTGGTTGTAGCGGACTTCTGTGCATCCTTTGAACAGACTGTGAAGAGGATGAATTTTGCAGTATGAGAGATTACTTTGTGGCACTATTTTGGTGGAGCAGTAGTCGGAACTACCTATGGTATCCTATAGAGCTGACCTCCCAAAGTAATAATGACACTATGGGGTCTAGACTCATAAACATCATGAAGTCTCCACATATATGGTTGGCCCAAAACCACATCACATACATCAAGAGGGGCAACATCACACATTACCTCATCCTTGAAGGGATGGATGCCATAGGACAGGCGACACTGTTGGCTAACACAAAGATCTCGTTCTTGGTGAAGCCACCCGATGTTGCATGGTTGTGGGTGTGGTGTTGTCGACAACCCCAATTGTTTTACAGCCTTAGCTGAGATGAAGTTCTTCTGGCTATCATTATCATTATATTGGATTAAAAAACACACATATTTAATAATCTTTATTATTATATTTATTAATCAAATATATTATTTTATTTGAATAAGCTTCATAAATGATTATGTTTAATAGATTTATAATGTAATCTTTATTAGTAAAAATGGTAAATTGAGATATATACTTGATGGTGTTAATACAAATTTAAAATAAAATTTATTTGATGAAAAAAATAAAAATAATAATCCAATTCAAATATATAATTTTAAAATATTTTGTATCTATATGAATACGCTTCCTGATGACTTTATGATTGAAATTTTTATTTCGTTAAAAAGTAAATAGAAATAAATCCATTGATTTGATTAAAAACAAAATAAAATCTAGAATAATAAAATTAGTATACCATTCGAACTAAGGTAATTGTGTCAAGATCCAATAAAACCATAACCCATTAATCTTCAAATCCACGGGGGCTCCACACACCGTGAGATGTTTAATGGAGGAGTTTTCTTGACCACAGATGATTGTCTTTCCATAGTCAAGGCCCCCACGTAGACCGAACTCCAGCCAACACACCATTCAACAAGAATGCCGAACTCCGGCCAAGACAACATTCAACAAGAAAGCGGAAGAATATGTTAGAGATCCCCGCGTGGAAGGAGTTCTACCCAAAAATTATCCCCAAATATTAAAATTTACTTTTGTTTCTAACCAAAAATTCTCCCCACGTGGAAGGATGTCTTTTGTTTTTACTTTTATTTTCTTTTAGCTTTTACTCAAGCTTAATCACAACATTTCTATAAATTTACCAACCTAAACTTATCATAATGTGGAAAATATCTAATTCCAATATTCTACTTTTAATTTTATTTTTATTTCTTTTATATACATTTAACAATAAAGTTTAAAAATATTTAATTCCATTTTTTTTTTAATTTAATTTTATATTAATTTTTTCTTAGAAATATATTTCCAATTTTTTAATTTTTTTTCTTAAATCTTATGATATGAATAAATATAAACTTATTAATAACCTTTCGCAACATCTAATTCTAATTCATTATTTTTACTTTTAAATATTTTAATAAAAATATATTTTCATATTAATTTTTTTTTCCG
>SNQJ01S0024986.1:81693-104898 GCA_010110895.2 Picea sitchensis
AATATTTGGAATTCATGAGAGAAGAGAGACACAAAATACACACAAAGAAATGAATTGTATTCCACCACATTACACAGAGATACATCACACTTAAATAAGTGTTGTGAGATCCAACTTATTCCACTCTTGGAGGGAGAGGTTGAGAGAATCTCTCAACATCCTCCAACAAACCCAATCCAATCCCTAAACTCTATTATGTAGCATTAATTAGGCATTATCTCTAACACCCCCTGTTAGTGCCTACATTACAAAACTTCACAAATTACATAACAGAAAAGATTAAAACACTTTGTCTGGCATGATCCTCATCAACGCATACACCCACTTTGACGCCTCTGGATTGCGCTCTTTCTCTTCCTCTTCTTCAAGCTTTACTTTCAACTCATTTAAAGTATAAATGTTTCAGATCATCATTATTGCACTTGCACAATAGACAATATTGACAAACTCGGCTCACCAAGGTTTCCATGAGAAAACTTGTCAAGTAATGAATCATCCTATGGACATACCTCCATTTGTCAGATATTTCGCTTTCGGCTATTCGTCAGTTTGTAGAAAGGCAGTCTAGGTATGAAATGTCTTCAAAAATCAATTATACAAGGTGTCTTCCAATCATAAGAACAGTTGTTCTTGAAACCGGGGATGCCAACTTATATCAAGATACAAGAGTTCCTACTTTCTTTTACATAAACATGTAAACCTATAAAAAATTTAAGCACACCACACACAATATCTGAATCAATCATCTTGGATCTTCATTCTGCACCTGCAACTTGTTAGAGTAGTCAATTCTAACCATTTTTTCTCTTACACATTGAGTTGACTAGACTCAATATGTTTCAAATTCCAAGATCTCTTACAATATTCAATGCACATTCATTGAATTCACAATCTCTCAAACTCACTAAACTATTAACTCACACTAACAACACACATAAATAAATATATTTATATCAATATAAAGGTGGTAGGAAAGGTAGTCAAATCCTCTACGGTGGCTTCCAAGAAATCATAATCTTTTGTTTTTCGTTCACCACGGGGTAAACCTTCAGCAGTTTATCAGGACCACAACCTTCTTGTTCAAAATAGTCTTGGGCCTTTCCTCTCTTTTCTCCCATGACATTTCATTGGAACATTAATAACCTTTCACACTGCTCGAATACAACGGATCTTCTACAACATACTTAGTTTCTGACCTTGACAATGATCACAGATCCACAATCTAACATTCACACTGATGCTTGTGCGGGTTTCCAATAGTTGAAAATGATTCTCTGTGGTAAACAGATGAATCAGTGGGCAATCCATCCTTCTCATCCGTGAGAAAAAAAATTCTTCATCTTTGTGACATGAATAGTTCTTTGGTGGCTTGATCGAAGGAAACTGGGCAATGCGGCTCCCCTTCATGCATATGATGGTCAGCGATATCAAACAGTCTGCTTAGCTCCTTCATGCATATTCAGCTACAACAGACAACGAGAATCCTTTTTTTTTCAATCGGTTCCTCCCTCGGCTCCTGGTATATAAACCACTAATACAAAATTCAGGCAACAACTCCTTTATACTCACGTTCACATAGCTATCATATATCGTGTCTTCCGTCGATGGGTGATTTAAACAACGATCATTTCATGACCCTGTTGAAACTCGTCTACCTCGTCTTATAATGAACACAATTCTCTGAACATTTCAGGTTTCCACATGACTTCTGGGCAACGATCTTAATCTAGACATCAATTTAATCTGACAACAATTTCCACATGAATTCTGGGCAGCGATCTAATTCCAAGGCCAATCTCCTTGTCATTGATTCCTTGTACGAGATTCATCAGACAACGAGCAGATGCATCATCACAGTAATAGGGATCATGTCCTTAACATCGGATCCATGCAACTCCTTTACCTTAGTGGCTCTGATACCGATTTGGAATTCATGAGCAAAGAGACACAAAATACACACATAAATGAATTGTATTCCACCACATTACACATAGATACATCACACTTAAATAAGTGTTGTGAGATCCAACTTATTCCACTCTTGGAGGGAGAGGTTGAGAGAATCTCTCAACATCCTCCAACAAACCCAATCCAATCCCTAAACTCTAGTATGTAGCATTAATTAGGCATTATCTCTAACAATAATTCCCTCATAGTTTGCAATATTCCTGATACAATATATTATGTAGAACAAAAAATATCTAGCAATCAATGACAAAATAATAATTATATATCTAGAAAAATATCAGATGAACACCAAAATAGCACCAGAATAATCACCAGGAAGAGCAACTTTATTATGATAGTAATGTTCACTTGCCTCTTCGAGGGGGCAACCTCCAGCAGAGCAGATCTCTATTACAATAATCTCCAAGAAAAAATATCCAATACCTCCTATTCTTATTTATACTAGTTCTACCTTCTAAAGATATTTCTAGAGGAAGATCTTTCTAGAAGTGGAAGCTTCTATTAGGTCTTCTTACATTAACTTACTCTTCTTTATTTATTAGGCCTTATTAATTAATGTCAGCCTTTATTAAATAGAAAACATACCCTATTAACTAATGACCCATGGAAAGGGGTTAGGATCAGATCCTAACATGCCCTCCCCCTTCAAAAGAAGACTTGTCCTCAAGGTTGTAGGTGCGGAAACTGTTGAAGTATGGTCACGGGTTCCTAGATCACCTCCTTTGGTGCTGCATCCTTCCACTTGATCAACACTTCCTTAATAGTGCGTCCACGCAACTGACATTCACGGTTATTGAGGAATGCTTCTGGTTGGAGCCACAAGGAACCTTCTTCATCTAATTCTAGTAGTATGGTTTGGACTCTGCAATTCTGGCCCACAACTTTATTCAAACAAGAAACATGGAATACAGGATGGATTTTGGAAATAGAAGGAAGGGCCAATTTGTAATCCACAAAACCAATGTGTTTGATGATCTAGTAGGGTACATAAAACTTAGGTGCCAATTTGTGATGTCCCTAAGCTTTGAGAGATGTTTTCTTGTAAGGTTGGAGCCTGAGAAACATCTGATCACCTTCCTGAAAAACCCTTTCTGAACGATGTTGATCTTCCTGTTGCTTCATGCGATTTTGGGCCATATAGAGGTTATCCTTTAGAGCTGCTAGAGTGGTTGTACTTCCTTGCAACATTGTATCAATAGATTGGACCTTGGATGTGCCAGGAAGATAGGTAGTGATTGTCAGTGGTATTTGTCCATACGCCACTTCATATGGGGTCATTTTAGTGGTCGTATGATAGGAATTATTGTACCACCATTATGCCAAGGGAAGCCACTACACCCACTGATGTTGCTTGTCTGAAGGAAAAAAATGCAAGTAGATTTCCAAACATTTGTTGACTACTTCTGTTTGGTTGTCATAATGGGGGTGATAAGTTGTGCTCATGTTCAATTGGGTGCCCTGCAATTTAAATAGATCTTGCCAAAGTGTGCTGGTGAAAGTTGGGTCACAATTAGAGACAATAGAGGTTGGCATGCCATGTAGCTTGAAAATATGACCAGGGAAGAGTTGCACTATGAGTGTCGGTGTGAAAGGGTGAGGTAAGGGACAAAAATGAGCATACTTGGAGAAGCGATCAACCACCACCATGATGACATACTTGTTCCTAGATTTAGGAAAGCCCACTATAAAATCCATGGAGATTTCAGTCCACAGAGAAGCTGGAATGGGTAATGGCTATAGGATGCCTAGAGACTTTACCGTTTCACCTTTATTACGTTGCCACACCTCACATTCTGTGACAAATTGAAGTATATCCTTCTTCATGCCTACCCAAAAAAAGAACGATGAGCATGCGCATATGTATTTTGGAAGCTCGAATGACCCTCTATAGATGAGGAGTGAAACTCATTTAAGATTCGGGACTTGAGTGCTAAGGAGGGTGAGAGAACCAGGTGATCCTTATATCAGAGAATACTATCATGCCAAGTGTACCGAGTGGGAGGATTAGGGTCCTTCTGAAGACGCTGAATTAATTTGGAGGTAGCCTGGATTGTTAGCCACTCTTGGTGCACTTCTTCAATCCAATCGGGGACAAGTAAAGATAACACAAAGAGGGAGTCATCCTCCTCATGTTGTCTTGACAATGGATCTGATACTATGTTATATTTTCCCTTTTTGTAGATGATTTCATAATCATAACCCAACATTTTTTTCAACCACTTATTTTGTTCTGGGGAGGATAGTTGTTGTTCCAAAAAATATTTCAGGCTATGGTGATCTATTTTAATCTGAAAATGATGTTCCAAGATATATGGTCACCAGGTGTGCACTGCATGGAGAATGACCATCATTTCATTTTCATACGTAGATCAACTCAGGTTGCGACCACTCAATGCTTGGTTAGTAAATGCCAAGGGTCGACCATCTTGGGTGAGCACTTCACATATACCTGTGCCTGAAGCATCAAATTCCATCACAAAGGCTTTGTTGAAGTTAGGAGTTGCTAGGACAGGGGTCGTGCACATGGAACTTTTTAATTCTGTGAATGTTTTCTTAACAACAGGTATCTAATGAAAGGGATTATTATTAAGGAGGTTAGTCAAGGGATTGGAAATTTTTCCATAATGGTTGACAAATTTCCTATAACAGTCTGAGAGACCCAAAAAACCCCTTAGGCTCTTTAAGGTCGTTGGTCGCGACCATTCTTGCATAGCTTGTATATTTTTGGGGTCCACTTTTACCCCATCTTTGTTGACAATGTGCCCCAATTATTCCACTTCGTTGACGCCAAATGAACATTTGGTCTTTTTGACAAACAATTGGTTTCCCTGTACCAAGTGAAGGATTTTGTCCACATGAAAAAGACGGTTATCCCAGGTGCGGCTATAAATGAGGATGTCATCAAAGAAAACCAAGAAAAACTTCCGAAGATAAGGTTTCAATAGTTTATTCATGAGACTTTGGAAGGTATATGGAGCATTGCAATGGCCAAAAGGCATGACCAAGAATTCATAATGTCCCTCATGAGTTCGTAAATTAGTCTTTGGAATATCATCCTCCTTCATATGGATTTGGTGATAATCGGATCAAAGGTATAATTTGGTGAATAGAAAGGCACCTTGTAGTTCATCCAACAAATCATCAATGGCATGAATGGGAAATTTATCTTTGATGGTTAGTTTATTCAAGGCATGAAAATCAAGGCACATGTGCCAAGTACCTTCTTTCTTTAAAACCATCACCACTGGTGAATAATATGGGCTAGTACTAAGGATAATTACCCCCACCTCAAGTAACTCCTGTACCATATTTTCTATTTCAATTTTCTGAGAAAATGGGTATCAGTAGCGACGTACATTTGGGGGTCGATTGCTCGACATGAGAGGGATGCTATGATCATGCTCACCCCTGGAAGGAGGTATGGATGTAGGAAGCTCAAATATATTGGGGTATTTGTCCAAGATGAGTTGCAGGCTAGGAGGAACTACCTGAGAGACCTGTTTAGTGACCTGGATGGAATTAAATTGAGCAATCACACCATGGTGGCCTTACTTCAAGAGTTTTTCCATCCTGTGAGAGCTAATGATTTCAGGAGAGCCTACTTGGAGACCCAAGAGAGTATAGGGGTGAGCGTCTTGGGTGAAGCTCATATATAATTCTTGATAATCCATTGTGATCGGCCCCAGAGTACGAAGCCATTCCATGTCCAATACAATATAACAACCACCCATGGAAATAGAGAACATGTGGGTTTTCATATGGTAATCACCCATTTGGGGTTTGACATTCTCACAACGACACCCACACTTCATAGTACCACCATTGGCGATGAGGATTTGAAAATTAGAAACAGGGCAGGCAAAGTAATGGAGCTTATCATCTAGCTTGCAATGAATAAAATTATGGGTGCTACCACTATCAATTAATACCACAAATGACCAATGTTTAATGTATCCTTTGATCTTCAATGTCTGTGGGGAAAAAATACCTGAGAGTGCATGAAGCGATATGACCGGTTCCATGGATTCCATTGGCATGACAACTGGATCTTCGATAGGATCACTTGGTTGAGCAACCTCTTGGTCTGAAAACTCATCTGATGGGATATCGTCATAGGAAGAGGAAGATGAGGCATCAATCTGGAAGAAATTTTGTTCTCGACATTTATGTCCAAGTGCATACTTTTCATCACAATATTAGTAAAGGCCTTGCTTACGATGTTCCATCATTTTGGTGGGAGAGATGTTTTGGACCTTCAAAGTTTGGGTCGGAGCAGGGGTAGCCCCTGGTCGAGGATGTTTGGTAAATGGAGCCTTTAGGGATGGCACTTGGAGGATGGTATTTGCTTCTTTGGATAATTGACATGCCTGCAAACATGTAGTAGGATGATGCATGCTCACATGAGCCTTGATAGCTTCTTTTAAACCACTGATAAAACATTCCAGGTATAATTCATCTGATAAACCCTCGATACGAATAGCCAACTATTCAAATGTCGTGATGAATTCTGTGACAGAGCCAGTTTGGATAAAATTAGTGATTCAGCCCAAAAATTGTGATTCCCAATCAAAACGGGCACAAACAACTTTGGAGAGCATGTTCCAATTGGGATGTACCGGATAACATTTCTTATGCCATTGCCACCATTTCTAGCATTCTTGATCCAAGTACAAAACCCCTACATGGATTTTGGTCTCATCATCTCGAATATCATGAAGGGAGAAGTATTGTTCCATTTGAGAAACCCACCTGGTTGGGCTGGAACCATCAAATTTATGCATGTCAACTTTGGGCACCTTAGTCCAAGAAGGTGGAGAACCCCAAGGGGAGCAGGAGGACTGAGTATGATCATAATGAGAAGAGTGAAGTTATTCTGGGTTTGGATCAACATTCTTACCCATAAAGAGTTGCACCAATCTGTTCACTTGCTCATCAAGGGATGTGTTAAATTCATTGCGGAGGGAATTCATGATGTCTACAATTTATTGTTCCAGGTGGTACATTTTAGCCTTCAAGGTGTCTTGGGACTAAGAGCGAGTGGTAGGCATGGTGAAGGCTTAGGTAGCAACAGAGGTGTTGGGAGGGGAAAAAATGGGCTTAAAAATGATAGGTACCTGATTGATCAGGACAAAGAGAGGAATCCAATGGGATAGGTTTTAGCAAAGGTGTCCCAGAGGGGGTTGGGTCCGCATGAAAAGAAGGCTTAAAATTGAAGGGTACCACTGTGATCATAATGAAGAGAGGAATGCAATGGGATAGGTCACAAATAAGGGTGCTGACAGGCCCATAATTTTTTTTCTACTCTGGATTTATACTCTAAACTGAATAATACTGCAGAGGCATAATGCACAAATTATTAACCGGACAAAAGATGTAGTAATTTCGCAACCCCAATGCAGATGGCAAGGTTGCACTACAATAGATCTTGTATTTTCTTTGTTTGTTTTGTTCCAAGGTTTAGTGTTTTCAGGGACTCTACAGTCAAGGGTTTTCCCTGTGCTATAACTCTCTTATATACATGCGGTGTCCAACAATAGTACTCGGACCAATATCTTAGGGCACCAACTAAGGAGGCTAGACCATACCCTTATCTGTACTACCCGACTACCCAGGTACTAGAGAGTCACTTCTTGTGTGTTGTTCTTGGTGACTCTATAGCAGTCAAGCGGTTGGTTAGTTTATCTATGGAGGGCTTCAGGATGCCTAGGCCGATCTGTATACATGTGTTGTCTGATGCACTACCACTCGAAGGGGTGCCAACAAGGGTTACAAGGGTGGCCAACAAATGTGCACTTAAAAACCACTTGTATTTTCTATGTGTATGACTCCTTGACCATGGGTTTATGCACATAATGACAAATATTTGTAGCTTAAAGATGCCAGAATACATCTCTACCCTGAAAAAAAAAAATTAACCCACAAGTCTTTCCCTAGAAAGAGCTATGATACCACTTGCAATATTCCTGATACAATATATTATGCAGAAAAAAAAATATCTAGCAAGCAATGACAGAATAATAATGATATATCCAGAAAAATATCAGATGAACACCATAATAGCACCAGAATAATCACCATGAAGAGAATCTTTATTATGATAGCAATGTTCACTTTCCTCTTAGAGGGGGAAACCTATAGCAGAGCAAAGCTCTATTACAATAATCTCCAAGAAAAAATATCCAATACCTCCTACTCTTATGATCCATATTATGTTCAGAACAAAATGAAAGAAGAGACATTACAATAAAACACTCATGAAAATTTCCAGAAACAAAGAAACACAACAATACTTGATTTCTATTAATGAAAGAATTGTAAAGAGACTATAAATACAGAGTGCAAGACTTGCGAGAATGGTGGCAGCTTTATCTCTAAGAAGAGATGTGATGACTAAGATCATTCACTAGAAGATGATTACAATGAGGCTCTAAAGGCCTTTTTATGTTAAAAATGAATGCCAAAACCCTAGACATCCAAAAAACTAACCCTAGGAGATGAAACACCAAAAGTCATGTGGGCCTCGTTTGGGTAAGTTAGTACATTAACTTCCCGGGGTCGTAACTTTTGCATACGATCTCAGTTTTAGGCACATGATAGCCTGTTGGAAAGGTCTTTTTGAGAACTACGCATTACACCATCAAACTCAGACTTTGTCTACAATTTGACTGTGGTGAGCCAAAATAACACTGTTTACAGCCCCAAAACGGCCCTAGAAGTACAATAAGATGTGTTGACATGAAAACATACAAAATGAGTCAGTTGGATTAGATGGGAGGCCACCAATATCCACTTGGAAGATGTGTAGGGATTTAGAAATCCCCAGAAGTGTAGAACCCATAATTACAAAGAAGTACAGAAGAATGTGATGAACTAAAAACTGACAAAAGGAGCTAGTTGGAACAAGTGGGTCGCCACCAATATCCACCTGGATCAATCCTCCCCCCTTAGGAAGCAATGGTATCCATTGCATTGGCCTAGGGAAGAGAGGAAAGCATTTTATGATTCTGAATCTTGGTGAGATGCATGCTTTGTTGGAGAAGTTATGTTGCTTGGTCTCTGGAACACTGTCACAAGCCTGTTGCTGGCAGGGTTGAATATGCTCCACTAATCTGTTGTCTCTGGTTTTGACAAGGCATTGTGTAGGCACCATTGTAGGTAAATAAACAATATGTTTTGCTAGAGAGAAGGTGTTGAGGCTGCAATGGTTGTAGTGGTCTTCTGTGCATCCTTTGAACAGACTATCAAGAGGATGAATTTTGCAGTATGAGAGATTACTTTGCGGAACTATTTTGGTTGAGTAGTAGTCAGAACTACCTCTAGTATCTTATAGAGATAACCTCTCAAAGTAATAATGAAACTATGGGTTATAGACTCATAGACATCATGACATATCCACATATATGGTTGGCCCAAAACCACATCACAGACATCAAGAAGGGAAACATCACACATTACCTCATCCTTGAAGGGATGGATGCCATAGGACAGGCGACACTGTTGGCTGACACAGATATCTCTTCCTTGGTGAAGCCACCCGATGTTGTATGTTTGCGGGTGTGGTGTTGTCGACAACCCAAACTGTTTGATGGCCTTAGCTGAGATGAGGTTCTTCTGGCTGTCCTTATCAACAATGAAATGCAACGGGGTCCCCTTCACCCACATCTATGAATGGAAGAGGTGCTCCCCCTCTTTAAGATCTATTGATTCTTATGGTTGAATTTTTGTGGTCGCGACAGTGGCATTGGGGTCTACGTCGATGATCTATCTATTTTCAATATTTTCTAGATCAGATTTTGAATCAGGTTTCAGCTTCATGTATTTGACCTCAACCACCAATAACTATTTCGAGCGACATCCATCGGTGTTATGCTAGGGTATTTTGTGGAAGTCACACCACTTCCTAGTGTCATTCTTCATCTTTCCTTTACCCTTCTTGTCCTGTATCTTAGACTGGTTGTCTGGAGGTTGTTTTTTAGGAATGTCCTTACCATGCTTTGGTTGTAGCATATTTGCAGACCCAAATTCCCATTTGTTTTGGTGCCTAATTTCTGATCGATTTTGAAAGCATATCGATAGGCAGCTCCTAATGATGAGATGTTTAGGAAATCCATTTCAGTTTGGATGTACCTATGTAGAGCCCCATGATATTTCAGAACTAGGTGTCTCTCAGAGTCTTTGATACCCAGTTTGGTGTGCAAGGTATGGAAAGTATTTTTGAACTCTGACACTGTTTGGCTCTTCTCTTGCCCCAATGTGGTCCATCTCATGTATTGGTCTTCATAGTTATCAATAGGATAATATTGTTCTTTGACCACATCCACAAAAAAATCCCAAGTGGGCTTGGCCCCATATATTCCATATTCCTTTGTGGAACTTTTCTCCCAGTAAGTTTCCCACCATTGTTTGACATGGGGGAGAGTCTTCAGGAGTGCGAAGGTGATTTTTTCCTTGTCGAATTTTTTTTTAATAGAGAAATAACCTTTTAATAAATTTAACCATTTTTCTAGGGAATCAGCATCTATCTGACCTTCAAATATGGGAATATCAAAATTAACTTGTACCTTGAAGGGAGAGGTTCCTCCAAAATCTCCACTTAATGAAGATTCGTATGTTGCTATTGGAAAGCATTGAAGGATGTGTGAAAAATTCTCCATCATTTCGTGCCTTTGTCACGCGAGATCTTGCTCAAGCAACAGGTTAATAGAATCTTCTGCTCCATTTTTCTTTTATTTCACCATCAAGGGTTTCTTGGGCATGCGAGAGTGATTTTCCTCAAGAGAGACAAGCTCGAGACCCCACTGGCTATACTAGGACCTCATCGGGCACATGCGCTGAAAACGATCAAGAGAAACCTGCTCTGATACCATTGATCCAGATTATCTTTGCAACAAAATGAAAGCAAAGATATTACAATGAAACACTCATGAAAATTTCCATAAATAGAGAAATACAACAATACTTGATTTCTATTAATGAGAATTGTAAAGAACTGTAAAATACAGAGTGCAAGACTCGCTAGAATGGTGGCAACTTTATCTCTGAGAAGAGATGTGATGGATATGCTCATTTGCCAAAATATGATTACAATGAGGCTCTGAAGGCCTTTTTTTATGTTAAACAGGAATGCAAAAACTCTAGACATCCAAAAACCTAACCCTAGGAGATGAATCACCAAAAGTCATGTGGGCCCTGTTTGGGTAAGTTAGTACAATAACTTCCTGGGGTCGTAACTTTTTCATACGATCTCAGTTTTAGGCGTGTGATAGCCCGTTGGAAAGGTATTTTCAATAACTACGCATTACACTATCAAAATTTGACTTCTTCTATAGTTTTACTATGGGGAGTCAAAATAAAACTATTTAGGGCCCCAAAACGGCCCTGGAAGTACAATAAGATGTGCTGACATGAAAACATACAAAATAATCTAGTTGGATTATATGGGAGGCCACCAATATCCATCTAGAAGATGTGTAGGGATCTAGACAACCCCGGAAGTGTAGAACCCACAATTACAAATAATTATAGAAGAACGTGTTGAACTAAAAACTGACAAAAGGAGCTAGTTGGAACAAGTGGGTGGCCACCAATATCCACCTGGATCATCTTATTTATACTAGTTCTACCTTCTAAAGAAACTTCTAGAGGAACATCTTTCTAGAAGAGAAAGCTTCTATTAGGTCTTCTTACATTGACTTATTCTTCTTTATTTATTAGGCCTTATTAATTAACACCAACCTTTATTAAATATAAAACATATCCTATTAACTAATGACCCATGGAAAGAGGTTAGGATCAGATCCTAGCATAGTTTCAAGGCAACAATTTTCTAGAATTTTATTATAACAGTAATATGGTAGCTTAATATCAAAGACATAAACCCAAGGAAGAATGAATGTGAATAATGATTTGCATGCCCAAAATCATGGAGTATATTTGCATGCCTATGAGAAACCACATGTCTTCATGGGAAGTATATGCATTCCCTCTATTAGAACTAAACATAAACATTACAAAATTCTAATTAAGCAGAGTAAAAGACTTGGACTTATCAACAAAATAATGTTATCTTCATTTAGCCCCATTTCTTCCCCTTTTGTGGAGTCATGTCCCCCCATTATATTGTCCTTCTACTTCTATAAAGCCCATGATATTTTATTTTATCATCATTCAATGTATAATTTTACATATTAAATAATTCATCTTTTAGTCATTCATTATATACATAAACAATACTAATCTCAGAATCAAAATTGGGGTATTACATATGAGGATGAAATAGTTATAAAGTAGTTCAAGAGGGGAGATAGGGTGGGAGATGGAGGTTGTGGGAAAAACCTACCACTGGTGGTTCTATGTGGTTGTTCCAATTTTAGAGTATTTATCTAGGGGGAACGGTTAATCGTCCCTTTAGGGATACTCCTTCTTTTAGTAAGACTCTTGTATTCTTGACATTTAGGGAGATAAGGGGAGATGCCTAACCTTTCTAAGTCTTTCCTTACCTTAACTTAAAGGAAGGGTATTATTTATTTATATAGTTATACACATATCTATTCTTATTAATTTACAAACAATTTTATATTTTTTAATTAATTATTTTAAAAAATCAAAATTTTAAATTTTTTACCTAATAAATATCTAAATTTGTTACATTTAATTTTATTAATATTAGATGTTAAAAATACATATAAATTATAAACATAACATTAAAATAAACTAAATTTAAAAGAAAATAAAAAATATATAAATTCTCTTTTAATAAATTTAAGATGTTTATGCTTCAAAAATTCGCACAATATGCTTGATATATTAACCTTCCAAATCAAAGAGCATCTTGTAATATTTTTTTTTTCCTTTTGTGATCCAGATTTATGAGCGTAACGAAATGAATAACAAATTGAGTACCATAACACAGAGATACAGAGAACAACAACATATATCTAGTGAACAATAACTTCTATTGAATAAATAAAATATGATGAAATTGTAGAACTATAGCACTGAAACAACTTGCTCAAATGGTGGTAGCTATCTCTGAGAAGAGATGTGGCATCTGTCTGAGCATAATGATTACAATGAGGCTCCAGAGGCATTTTTAACATTACTCATGAATCCCAAAACCCTAGACATCCAAAAACCTAACACCTAGGATATGAAATGCAAAAAGTTATGTGGGTCCCGATGGGTAAGTTGGTACCTCAACTTCCCAGGGTTGTAACTTTTGCATACAACCTTCGTTTTAGGTCCGTGATAGCCTGTTGGAAAGGTATTTTTGAGAACTACACATTATGCTATCAAAATTTAACTCCATCTACAATTTGATTGTGACACGCCCAAAAAACATTGTTTAGGGCCTCAAAACGGACCTGGAAGTACAAAAAGATGTATTGACATGAAAACTTCCAAAATAAGCTAGTTGGATTAGGTGGGTAACCACCAATCTCCACCTGGAAGCTGTGTAGGAATTCAGACAACCCCAGAAGTGTAGAAACCACAATTACAAAGAAGTACATAAGAACATGTTGAACTAAAAACTGTCAAGAGGAGCCAGTTGGAATAGGTGGGAGGCCACCAATATCCACCTATATAATTCCTCCCCCCTTAGGAATCAATGGTCTTCATTGCATTGAGTGACCCCATTAGGTGAGGAAACTTATGTTGAATTTGGCTCCGAGTGAGCCACTTGCCTTGGTGTAGGAGTTTCCCTACCTTGACAACCCGATAAAGCTAGATCCTCTGTTGGTGAGTGCCCTTGACCTATGTGTCCACTATCTGATCATTGGATGCATGTTCCATGTAGTCAAGGTTGAGCTCTGTTGGTTTCAACTATTCCATGATCTCTTAGGTATCCAATAATGGTGAAAAATATGGTCGAAGGAGGTCCACATTGAACACTGGGTGCAAGCCAAGGAAGGGTGGAGTGTTGAGCTCAAAAGCATTACTACCCACAACCTTGGTGATAATGTAAGGCCCATAGTGAAGTGGATGGAGCTTCTGATGGGGCCCCGTAAGGAGATATTTATTCAAATGTAACCAGACCTTGTTTCCCACCTGAAATTAGTGCGATACCCGGTGCTGATCATGGCATTGCTTGTACTTAGCATTGACTTTCTGCAAAATAGCATGGACGTATTGGCGAATGTGTTGAATCTGCTCAATGAATCTGGTGGATTTGTCGGCCTCAGACTGAACATGGGAATATTCTGCATGTGTGGTTGCAAGGGGTAGTGCAACATCAATGGGACCCAAGGGTTGGAATCCTAGCCCCACCTGAAATGGGCTATGGCCGGTGGAGCTATGGAGATCCCTATTGTAGTTGTGCTGAACATAGGGAAGATTCTCATCCCATGTACGCAGATGCTTAGATTTGTACATGAAAATGATGTGCACAGTCATCTGATTGACGACCTCTGCCTAGCCATCTGTTTGAGGGTGGAAAGAAGTGGATTTAATGAGCTTGGTGTCCAACAATGACCATAGATTCGACCAAAATGTGCTGAGGAACCTATTGTCCCGATCTGAGGTGATGCTCTATGGTATCCTAAAATGGACCCACACCCATTCGAAGAAGATCTTAGCATTATTTGTTGCTATGATGCTCTTCTTGTAAAATGTGATAATGGCCATCTTCAAAAACCAATCAATGACCACAAATACACAATCATTTCCGTTCTTGGTGGACGGAAAGCCATACATGTAATCCGTTGAGATGGATTCCCAAGGCCTCTCGAGAGTAGGAAGAGGGGTGTATAAGCTTTACTTCTTGATGGTTGGGTTGTAAATGGCACAAGCAATGGAAGATATGATATACTTGTTGATGTATTGTTGATGTTTTTGCCAATAAAAATGTTTCTGTAGAATGACCACATTTTTATTCGCGCCAAAATGTCCTTCCATTTGAGTGTAGTGAGCCTCCCAAATTAGCTTTGCACGCTCGCTTGTGGGAACACAGAGGTGGCCCAGATGGAATAAAAATCCATCCTGGATGTGAAAATAGGTGACATTCACTCCTGTACCCATGAGATGATAGGTGGTGGCAAATTCAAGGTCATCCTGATAAAGTTGGGGGTAGTCATATGCCTCATGCCCACAAGAATGGAGCACTATGGTGAGGGAAACAATGAGAGGGAAACTGAGGCAATCAATGACATGATTTGTGCTCCTTGTTTTATACTTGATGTTGAGATGGAACTACTGTAGGTATGTGGACCACTTTTGATGGCGATCGTTCTCCAACTTCCCCTGTGTTTGTATGAGCTGCAGAGACTTGTGATCAATGTGGATGATTGTCTCCTTTCTAAGAACATAATTTTTGCATTGACGGTAGGCTTGCACAATGGAATACATTTCTTTTTCATAGGTGGGGTATTTCCAGATAGTATCTAAGAGTGTCTCACTATGGTATGCTACTAGATGATCGTGTTGAGTGAGAACAATGCCTACAACATAGTTAGAGGCATCAGTCTAAATATCGAACGATTGTTGCAGATCAGGTAAGGAGAGTACCAAAGCTGAGCACAAGCGATGCTTCAGATCATCAAATGATTGTTGTTGTGCCTTCCCCCATACAAAATTTTCCTTTCCATCTCCCTTGGTTACTTGGGTGAGGGTCCATGCAATATGGGAGAACCCAACATGAACCTTCGGTAGAAGTGGTAAAGTCCCAAGAAGCTGCGAAGCTAGGTTAGTGTGTTTGGGGCTGGCAAGTCACGAATGACTTGGATCTTAGCTAAATCCACATGTACCCCATGCTCATCAACAATTTATCCCAAGTATTGGACCATGTTCATGCGAAAGGAGAATTTTTCCAAGTTGGCATATAGCTTGTGCCACTGTAGAGTGTCCAAAACCTATTGAATATGTTGCATCTGCTCCTCCCAAGTTTTGCTGAAGATGAGGATGTCATCCAAATATACCACCATAAAAGAGTCGGGGAAGGGTCTCAATACATCATCCATCAATCTCATGAAAGTTGTTGGTGCATTTGTTAAGCGAAAGGGCATGACCAACCATCCAAAGAGACCTTCTTTAGATTTGAAAGCTATCTTCCATACATTAGTTGGTTTGATGGGAACCTAGTGGTAGCCAGACTTTAGGTCAATCTTGCTGAAGAAATTTTCCCCCTTGAGTTGGTCAAGAAGGTCATCAATTCCGGGAATTGGGTATCGATTCCTGAATGTGATTTTGTTTAATGCTCTGTAATTAATGCAGAGCCACCATGTCTCGTCTTTATTCTACACTAGCATAATCAGGCTTTTGCAAGGGGAGGAGATGGGTTGGATGTGCCCCTTTTGAAGCAGCTCTTGGATCTGGCACTTGATTTCATCATTTCCCATCAACGAGCGATGATAGACTGGTCCATTAAGTAGTAGTGCACTGGGGGTTAGATCAATTTGATGCTTGACTTGGCGGTGCATCGGTACCCTAGTGGGTGAGGAGAATATGTCTCTATACTCTTCCACAATCCCGTCCACTTTCTTATGCTGCAAAGAGAGGCTCTGTGTAGAGGTCACATATGTGACAGCGACCTTCTGCTTACTACGAGCATGGATCACAAAGAAGACGAACTTCTTGGTCTATGAAATGACTTTACTTCATTGCTTAGTAGAGATTAAATAAATAGCGATAGGCGGTGCTACCTCTGGTATCCTGTACAATTGTCTACCCAAAGTAATAATAAAACTGTGGGGTCTAGACTCATACACAACATGTCGCTACCAAAAATATGGCTAGCCTAAAATAACATCACAAACTTCAAGGGGAGAAATATCACACAATACCTTGTCTTAGAAGGGATTGATGTTGTAGGGTAGACGACATTGTTGGCTGACACATAGATCTCGTCCTTGGCAAAGCCAACCGATGGTGTAGGGATGCGAGTGTGGTGTTATTGGCAGGTCCAACCGCTTGATGACCTCTGCTAAAATCAAGTTCCTCTGACTGCCACTATCAACAATGAAATGCAGCGGAGTCCCCTTTACCCACATCTGTGAGTGAAAGAGGCATTCCCCTTCCTCTAGTTCTTCTAGTTCGCTTGGATGGACTTTGGTGGTAGCGATAGTGGCACTGGATTCGACATCAATGATCTTCTTCCCACTTTCTGTATTTGATTCAGAGTCAGAATCTTCCTCTGACTTAGAATCTTTCAGCTCGACCACCAGTGACTTCTTGGAGCGACATTCTTCGGTGTTGTGCCAAGGGATTTTTTGGTATTCACACCACTTTCTTATGTCCTTATTTGATTTCTCATTACCCTTATTGGGTTGCAGTGTGGACTAGTTGTCCTGAGAGAGACCATGTTTTCTCTGTCCCTTGTTTGGTGGATTGGGACTGCCTTTTCCCTACTTTAGCTATGAGGAATTTGTAGATCCAAACTCAAGCCTCTTCTGCTTAAATTTCTTCTCGATCTTGACAACATATCTATAAGTCGCACCTAATGATGTCATGTCCAGAAACTCCATTTCTGTTTGAATGTATTTGTGGAGACAATTGCAGTATTTGAGCACCAGATGTCGTTCAGAGTCTTTGATACCCAATTTGGTGTGTAGAGTATGGAAAATATTGGTGAAATCTAGTACTGTCTGGTCCCTTTCTTGACGCAACATGGTCCATCTTCTGTACTCATCCTCGTAGCTTCCAATAGGGTAGTATTGTTCTTTAATGACATCCCTGAAGGAATACTAGGTGGGGGCGATTGCAAATATTGCATATTCTTTTCTAGCCCTTTGGTCAGAGTACATATCCCACCAGTCCTTAACATGGGGGACGACCTTGAGGAGTGCAAAAGTAATCTTTTCCCTATTGAAAAAATTGTGGACCGAAAAATACCCTTTGAGCAGATTCATCCATTTATCTACAACATCTACATCTATCAGTCCTTCAAATAATGGAATATCAAAATTTACTTGTACCTTGAAGGGGGTTGCATGGCCGCTTGATGAAGATGTGTCTCCTATGGGCAACCGTTGAAGGATCTGTGCAAAGTTTTCCATCATCTCGTTCCTTTGTCATGCAAGGGCTTTCTCGAGCAACATTTTAAAAGGATATCCTGCTCCATCATCTTTCTTCTCATCCCCCATGAGTTGTGACTGATATTGCAAAGGCTCGACCGGTTCGAGTCCCATCTTTTTGTACCCAGATCTTGTCGGGGACATGCACAAAGAAAAACAAATGAAGAGCAGACCACTCTGATACCACTGATCCAGATTTATGACCAGAATGAAATGAATAACATATTGAGTACCATAACACAGAGATATAGAGAACAACAATAGATATCCAATGAACAATAACTTCTATTGAATAAATAAAATAGGTTGAATCTACAAAAAAACATAACTGAAACAACTTGCTCTAATGGTGGTAGTTATCTTTGAGAAGAGATGTGGCTGATACGTGCATCCGTCTGAGCATAATGATTACATTGAGGCTCTAGAGGCATTTTTAAAATTACTCATGAATGCCAAAACCCTAGACATCCAAAAACCTAACCCTAGGAGATGAAACACCAAAAGTTATGTGGGCCCTGATGGGTAAGTTGGTACCTCAACTTCTCAGGGTCATAACTTTTGCATAGGACCTCCATTTTAGGCGCATGATAGCCTGTTGGAAAGGTGTTTTCGAGAACTACACATTATGCCATCAAAATTTGATTCCATCTACATTTTTACTATGGCAAGCCAAAAAAGCATTGTTTAGGGCCCCAAAACAACCCTGGAAGTACATAAATATGTACTGACATGAAAAATTCCAAAATAAGCCAGTTGTACTAGGTGAGCGGCCACCAATCTCCACCTGGAAGCTGTGTAGGGATTCAGACAACCCTGGAAGTGTAGAACCCACAATTACAAAGAAGTATAGAAGAACGTGTTGAACTAAAAATTGTCAAGAGGAGCCAATTGGAATAGGTGAGTAACCACCAATATCCACCTGGATCATTTTGAGCCTATCTCATTTTGTACTAAATTATTATCTCACTTTATACTAAATTTCAAACATTAGACTTATTAAATATAATTATATATAGAATTTTAAGTTTGGTAGGAATACTATAAAGTAGTTGGTATTTAACTATGAGAAATTGTTAGAATCATTCAAAAGCAAAGAGAATCATGTAATATTTATTTATTTTTTAATTTATTTTTTATTTTCATTCTTTTATTTTTAGTTTTAAATATTTTCATAAAAATATGTTTTTATTTTAATTTTTCTTTCCACTTTTAAAATTTATCATAAAATTAGTTGTACTAATTCTAAATTTATAAAATAATAAAAATTATGATTTAAAAAAACACGAATAGTTTAAAGATATGTTTATCTTTTAAAATATATTTTTTGTTTTAGTTATATAGAATTACAAATTGTATTAGTTTCATATGAATACTAAGTTTGTATGCATAGTATTCTGGGACTTTAATAGAAACCAACCCAAGCCTCAACGTAGTTCAAAATGCAAGCATTTCTGGAGGGGCCAAAATGTTGTAGATGTTCTATAAAAGTTCTAGAAATATAATAGACTATAGGAAACAAAAATAAATTAAAATTAGAAAATGAGACTGCAGGGTATTGGTGTAAAACCATGACTTACTGGGAGCTTGTCCTTGTCCTTTCCATTAGGTGGGATGACTGAGTGGCCTAGCTGCAAAGGGATAGGAATATCTAGGATGACCATGACTTTGGTGTCCATATCCTGGGAATTTTGTTGATGGACAAAGTGTAAGCATAAATCCAACAACAATGTTATCTTAGTATCCAATTGCTCAACCTTGAACTTTAAGTATGTAACTTCCCCTCTGACCTCAAAGATGGGCTGCATCTGCTCCTCCACAAGGCAAAATTCCTTGGACTCTTCACAATGATGGTTGTCCTTGGGATGATTCTTCTGGGGACGTATGGGAGGATGGCCTTCCTTTTTTATTGAAACCTCGCCAATGACTTCGCACTGAGCCTTGACTCCTCCCTTAGGCACATCCTCTTCATCAAAACATTCCACTCGAAATCCCCAAACAAGGGCGTCATCCAGACTAGACCACATGGATAGCTCCGTTGGTTCCTCACTCTTAATAATACCACGAGTTGGAATAATAATGGTTGTCTCCATTTCTTCTATAAATGAAGCTAGACCCCCATGTCGAGCGCCACTCCTCCATGGAGATCCTTGACCTCAACAAACTCTTCACGTTCCATTACCCTCGACATCCTAAGAGGGAGAGTGCTAGCGACGAAGGTCAGGATGGCTGAGGATCTGATCGCAACCTTCCAACAGAGCCTGAGTGGATTATGCTTCTGGGTTAAGGAAACACTACAAATCTGTTCACAAGAGATTCCCACCAACATTTTGGTCATGCCCACCATTAATTGCACATTTAAGATACTAAATTATCTAAAAACCCATGTGATGATTGTCCTGCTCGTCGACTATACCAAGTTTCAGATCCATAGCTCTCTCCACACTCTCCAAACTGCAAATCAACTTAATGTCCTAGCCTTGGTAGAGATGGAGCTTGTTGTCCACGCGTCTACCTTGAAATTTGAGTTGACAGGTGGCAGGATGCACTTTTCCCAAGTGTTTCCACATTATGACTGCCATAACACCCCATCCAGGGGTTTTAGTTTGATATATTAATTACATTTAATAATATAATTAGATAATCAATATTTCATTAACATTATCTCTTTAAGCGAAGGATTTCTTTTCTTTTCTTTTCAATACATTTTCACATTAATACATTATTATTTTTTATATATTTATATTTAGATCAAGCCATATCTACATAAAACTAATCACAAAGTTTTTTAATAACATCATGATTTCACATATTATAGTGTTTTTATTCGTGCTATTATGTAATGTACCCAATACTTTTTGTACTATGATGAGGATATGAAGTACTTCTTAAAACCATTTAATTTCACACTAATTATATGTTAATTATTAACTAATTCACATTTGTAGGCAATTTATGCAACATAAAGAAACTATTCAATTATCCATGAGACCATAACTTATAAATGCAATCTACTACACACAATTAGAACTGAACAAACTATAAACTAATTTGATTCATAACACGAATAATAATAATTCAATACTCATCAACAAACTAAGAACACTTATCTTATGGAAGTATTTTACTAACTAGCTATAGAAGAAGGACGTTCCACCCAACCATAGGCTCTCTATTGCACTTAATTTCTTTGCAATAAAGGTCACCCCCAAGTTGAGTCTATGAATCCACAAGGATGAATCTACCTATGATTGGCTCTATCTCTCTTTACATAACCCAATTCCTAGAATTCATAATCTATTAACCCCTACAATTATCCCAACCCACCAACTCTCTTTTCCCTCAAACTGTGCAACCTAAGGAATGTGAACCCCTTCTCTACTATGCAGTCCCTTAGGCTATCTCATTTCCTTTGAGGCCTCCAACACAAATTGGATGCGAAATATTACTATTGGGATTCTAGGGATTATCAATTGTAATTAATTTTCCTCAATAACAATAATTTCCCTTACACAAAATCAAAATTCTTTCATAGCAATTTCCCTTACACAAAATCATAATTCCCTCATAGTTTCGTGGAAATAGTTTTCCAAAATTTTAATATAGCAATTATACGATAGCTTAAGCTTAGAGATAAAACCCCAAGGAAGAATGAACGTGAATAATGCCTTGAATGCCTAAAATCGTGGAGTATATCTACATGCTAATGATAAACTAGATGTATTTATGGGAAGTAAATGCATCCCCTCTATTATAACTAATCACAAGCATTAAAGAAGAATAATAAAACATAGTTAAGGACTTGGGCTTATGAATAAAATAATATTATCTTCATTTATCCCTCTTGAGCTCCCAAGCCCCCTTTCTTTCTACTCTTGTCGAGTCATAACCCCCCATTCTTTTGTCCTTCTCTTTTTGCAACCTGTGATGTATTTTTTTTTTATCACTCAGTGTACAATTTTACATATTACATCATTCATATTTTAACTATTCATGATATACATACACAATATTGATACGGGAATCAAAACTAAGGTATTACATATGATGATAAATAGTTATAGAGCAGTTCAAGAGGGGGGATAGGGTGGGAAATAAAGACTGTGGGAAGAACATGCCTTGAGTGATGCTATGTAGTTCGTTTAGTTCTAGAGCATTTATCTAAGGGAAATGGATACTCTTTCCTTTGGTTAGACTCTTATATTCATAACCTTTGGGAAGATAAGGGGAGATCCCTAACCTATGAGGAGACATAGACCTTTGTCTTTCCTTACCTTACTTTAGAGGAAGGTTATTCCTTATCTATCTAGTTATTCTACCTATCTAATTTTATTAATTTACAAACATTTTATATATTTTAATTAATTAATTTGAAAAAATCAAAATTTAACAACTTTTTAACCTAATAAATATTTAAATTTTTAATTTTAATTTTTATTAATATTAAATATTTAAAAAAAAACATAAATTACATTTAAAAATAAAGAATTAAAAATATATATAAGATCTTTTTCAACAAAATTACGGTAATGATTATGATTAAAAAAACAAACAAAATATGAATGATATATTTACCTTCTTTATAATCATTACCTTATTAATGACATCTTTTTCTTTAACTTCATCTTATCCTCTACTTTCGTCTTTTTCATGAAAATGTGTTTCTTAGAGTCCTAACATAACCTTATGAATAATCTTTATTATGAAAGTCTAACAGAACCTTATCAATAACGTCCTTTGCTTTTACTTTATTCTTAAGGTCCAACATAACCTTACGACTAACTTTTTCCAACATCTAATTCCATTCCTCGCTAACGTTTTTTTAAGCATCTAATCTCATTCCTACTATGTTTTTAATTTTGTTTTCTTTTATTTTAAAGATTAACAATAAAGTTTATGAACATCTAATTTTAATTTACTTTCAATGTTTTCCTAATTACTTTAACCTTTTCTTACACTTACATATTATTATCAAAGTCCAAACATCTATATGTTTCTCCATATAAATTTATCAATATGTTTCCTAAAATATCTATTTTCATTCTTTCACTTTTATTTTTATTTTTTACTTTTACACAGATTTAACAATAAAGTTTCATAACATTTAATTTCGTTTTTTTTTTTAAATTCAACTTCATCTTATTTTCTATTTTTATTTTTTTCCTAAATATATATTTTATTTTTTTAATTCTTAAATTTTATCACAAAAATTCAATATAAATTTATTAATAAC
>SNQJ01S0024987.1:0-18935 GCA_010110895.2 Picea sitchensis
GTCCCTTTCCCATAAAGATGATGTCACTTTATTACATAATTCCTTGATCATATGTATAGACTAGTTATTGAATATATTAATCTGCCTTTACTTTGATTGGTTCGTTCTGTTGCGATCTGAACGAGACGAGAGAATTGGAGAAAATCTTGGAACAACAGAGATCTAAGGAAAGCGTTCATAAGGTATGTCCATGATCCTCGTCTCTTAGTTCATTCAATAGTCTAGATCTAGGGAAAGTGTATTATTCTGTCCTGTTTTGTTCTAGATCCAAGTGGATCTAGGGAGATCGGTTTGTGTCCGCACTCACGTATTTATCCTGAAATAGTTGGGAAATCCATTTGTCTCTCATATGACTTACTACAACATCGTATCTTGGGTCATCTTTGAGTCAATGTTTCCAAGACCATTGTCATGTTGTTCATATGTTCAAGAGAAGTCCAAACAAGCCCTACATTGAGTCAGCCATCTGTAGCTATCCATTCTTACTGTGTCAACCTTCCCTGTGTCCATTTCAAATCATATTCATACTTTGATTTACCCTCAAAATCTGTTACTTATTTCATGTCACTGATGGGGGATACATCAAGGCCCTCCTATGACTCATTATCCAGGAACAAGACTTAGAAATCATTTAGTACCTTAGGACCTACATGCCTTAATGGCAGGTCTCTTCACTTTCAACAGTGGATTCACATCATTCATCCTTGATCGAGATATTCCATCAAATGTTTGACTTGAACTCATTTATTCACATTCGTGTGGATTTTACTTAGGTACCTTGGGATTCATTGACATCAATGGTGATTTCCCTCACACTTGTTAATGGTTTTCATCAAGGACTGGTAATAGAGTGGTTTCTACCATGTTCAACTTCAACACATGTAATCACATGTAATCACTGGAGTATTTATGATTTGCATTGACACATAGATCCACTTTGTATGTCACGTGGCTATGTCCTAATCTACGTCTTCTAAACACATAGATCCACAGTGTATTCCTGGTGGTTATGTGGTATTATTGGTGACATGAATCCACAGTGTATGATTGGTGTTCATGGCCTACATTTATGATTTCATTCATTTGTGGTCTGAGCATGGGAATGCCTACCTCAGAATTGGTATTATATTCTGCAGATGCTTGATTGTTTGCAGGTTTCCAATTAGGTGAGATCCTTGTTTCTGACACACACAGACACATTTTACAAAGTATTTCAACTGCCATGAGTTTCAGCCTCATACTTTTGGGGGCATTATGTTACACATTATTTTGGTCACTCTGGTGGTGTCTCTATAGTTATGTGTTCAGGCTCTTATAAGGACCTTTTAACTGAGAAAAGTGACTATCTTCTTCCATAAAATATATCTTTGAGATGAGTTCGCAGGATGACTATGTTGTAGGGTGCGAGAATCTTGATTCTCGCAGGCAACCCTATCCCTAGCCTGCGAGGTGTTCACAGTCTTCTCTATAGGTAGGGTGTGAACCTATTTTAAATCTTAAAAGGAAGAGGAAGTTACAAAGGTTTTATAAGAGGATCTTCTAGAAAATGAGTTGGAATTCGCATGGTTGGCATCCTACTGACTTCTTAGATTTAGTGGGATCATCCTCATCCCTTTAACCATCTCTCCTTCTCCTATATAATGAAGGGTTTCTCAAGGAAGAGGTTAAGCAAGGTTGAATATAGAATTGATGAAAGAATTGTGTGAGGAACCCTGTTTGAATTGAAGCTTGAAGATTCCATTTGTCTATCAAGCCATACCGGACCTTCTTCATGCAAGTGTAGAGAAAGTGTGTGTGTTGGAACCAAGCACCATTGAAAGGAGGCTTGCAACATCAAGGCGATCTGGTTGTATCTTCTACTTTCATTTCATATAATATAGTGGCATGTCCCATTCCCATAAATTTACTCTTATTTTATTACATAACTCCTTGATCATTTGCATAGGTTGACATTGAATATACTTTGCCATCTTCACTTTGGTTTGTTTGTGTTGTCTTGGACCTGATCTCACAAGAGGACTGGAACAAAGTAGGAACAACAGATACCTAAGGAAGCGATATAAAGGTATGTCACTCATTCCTTCCTGATAGTAGATTCGATGATTGCAACTTAGAGAAAGATTCATTTCCTATCTTGTTTTTTTCCAGATCCAGGTGGATCTAGGGAGATCTGTTAGTGTCCACATATATCAATTTATCCTATAACACCTCTCCAGAAACCATGCCACCAACATAGATCCAAACACAAAATCACCAAAGTCGGTGGTCCAACACTGGTGAATCTGCCCAATCATCCTAGTGTGCAACATTAGCCCCCAGGCGAAGAAGTCCCCATCTAGGACCCTCTCTAAAATCCTTAGCTGACCACCAGTGATCTGTTGAGTAGCCAAGGATCCCTAGATCCACACAACCATGGATGAAATGCACTGATGAAAGAGTGTATCCATAGAATCAATAAAGACAACCAAACCTATAATCAGTTTCGGCCCAGAGAAGTAGCTTTGTGCCATATCTATCATTCACACATCACCCGAAAGCTAGGGATTAGTAGGCAGGGCCATTCCCTGAAAGGGGAGCCCTTCCAGAAAACAAACATCCTCAATAGTTGAGAGTGTCATTTGTTGTCCCCTTAGAATGAAACATTGTAGATTGATGCTCCACATAGATATCAAATACTAAAGAAGGAACTTCTGCAACTGTATTAGAGGGTAATTGAAGAACTTCAACAACACATAGGCTGCCAAGTGTCTCTGAACAATAGGCTCCTCTCTTACCACCACCCAGAGGTGCTCCTATTATCACTCCCTCCAGTGGACTGGCATGGACTTTCCTCTCACAAAATGATCACCTACATTCACATAGAAACACTTGGTTATCACTCATCATTCATTAAAAATATAAAAAAATCAAACTTTCAAAAAACCCCTTAGGTTCACCTCTAGTGCGAGACTTTCATCCCCATAGGTGCACACATATATGCACCTTTTCTTCTCATAGTTGCACATTAATGTGCAGCTGTCAGAGAAACAGTTGTGCATCAATGCACATCTGTCACGTCCATAGGCATGCACCCATGCACACTTGTTCTCTATAGAGATGCACATTGATGCATAGCTATTTAAGAAATAGTTGTGCATAGTGCACATTTGTATTTTTAATAGGCACGCATCTCATGCATACCTATTTTTCCCTCCCATGTGCTCCTATGCATGGATGTGTCAATACAATATGAACATTATGCATGGGAGAGGGAATTATACCCACGCACCTGAGCGTGATTATTCTTCCTTCTCCCACGCACTATTGGGCCCACTACTAAACTTACCCTTGTATGGCCATTTGTACGACCCCCAACCCAAAAAGTAGAAACTAAATACCATGCAGGAGGATGGGACCACTAACCTAACTCTTGCAACTCTCGTATCAGTTGGCTCAAGCTCCTGCAATATCCAAAACTCCTCCAAATATTCTCGTCAATTCACTATAGCAGTGGGTACAAAGGAGGTGGCACTGTGGGCCCACCAACCATATATAGTTCATTTTTCCAAACTTCCACACTCAGTTATAGGAGCCCAGAGCCTTTGTTTCCTAATACATCTTTAGCCATAGGATCAGGGTCCCTCCATCTGCATAGTCACATTCCCTGGGTCACCATCTGTACTCGGCCCCCAGGGAGCATTTTTCTCATATCACATCCAGGTATGCCTGCTCATGTTCAAAATTATCAAATAAGTTGTGATATGTTCTTTATATTCAGATATTGTTCAGGTCGTGTATTTTGTTTTCATATGTGTAGGTACTTGTTCATCACAAGAAGCTCAACCCCTTCAGGTATATGTTCAACATTGGCATGTAATCATTCGCTCTGAATATCAATTGCAAATCCCAATAATACCCTCTGACATTCACCTTTAGGGTCCCTACTTTCGACTCTACGATACTATCACCTCTGCTACATTTTGGTACTGTCAGTCGATAGCACTCTCCCGCATATGAGTTGTCCCATTCATAATTCCCCCTTGGTACTTTGACACCCATTTTTCTTTCACCCCCTAGGGATGGGAGTCCCAATAGTCTCACACATTTTTGAGAATAAGCCACATACTCCTTCTCATCATTTTTCTATCTTTCCCAATGGACTCCCAGGTTATCTCATCTTGGTTCTATTTGACTACACCTATGTAGTATCATTAACACTCCATTTCATTCACAATCAATTTTCCCATCTGCAAACTGTCCTCCATTCATTTCCCTTATACAAAAAACCACCCATGGGGCCCCCACTCTCCACCACTTCTCTTCGCAACTTGTGCCTCACAGGACAAGCCATCTTGCACCGAGGCCCCATTTTTGTATCTGTAAACTCATCCCAAATTATTCTTTATTTATTTAATAATTGTAAAAATACTTTGTTTCCAGCATTTACTTAACTTTTCTTCATCACCCTTGACGACCTTATTTTCCTAGAAACAGAACCCATATCACCCTTTTTTGGGGCATCCATTCTCCTTTTCTCATTTTTGACATCGTTCATAAACCTCGAGTATCCCAAAATCCATGTACCCCTGATCTCTAATTTTTTCCACTTTGTCATGCCTCTGGCACAATTTAACCCATGTCTATTCGTCCCCCTGACACTAGATACAGTTTTACAGTTGTTTCCAGTTATCCTCCAAACATACCGCTAAACAAGGGAATTCTTGAGTCTCACCGCATCTTGACTTCGTTCATGTTCCCTATCAGTCCTTGATCGTATCCCTGTGGATTTCATGAAACCCTTTGCTTCTTGGAGTCGCCTCTACAATGAGGAGCCTCAAATGACACAGAGAGAACCATCATTTCTCTCTAATTCCATTGACCTCCACAACATTCATCTTCATAAAAATCTCATGTTACAGTGGGTCTTACTATGCGACTATTGTAGTTGTTTTATACCAGTCCAAGACCTATGAATTTGTTAGGCCATTGCTAGAGTGGGAAAATCCCCCTTAAAACTACACTAGGGTTCAGAATGTAGGCATATCACAACCTTCTAAGAGTATCCTACTTCTCTAAAAACCCCAAAGATACACCATACTTATACAATAAAAGGTAAATGAGAAGGATCGGGTAATTATACCTCTACTCTGTGTCTGGTGATGATCCTCTCGCGCTTGATAGCTTCGTTGTATGCAAACCTCCTTCTAAATCTGGCCTGCATTCAAAGACAAACAAACATAAAACTACATGTATGCAATTCATATACAAATAAGGGTTAGACATTAGAATGTTAAAACATAAAACATTAACAACATTCAACACGTCATGACTTGGGATAAGAAAATTACTTCTTTTATTGATAATACAATGATCACTTACAACCAAATTTAGCTACTACTCCACGAACCTAGTTTGGGATCCTCTTCACCAAGCTCCAAGTGCACCTTTGTCTGTCTTCTCCTCACAACCTTCATATCTCTTCTTGGGAAGTGAATGGGTTTCTAATGGAGGAAGAAGGGTTGATTTGGGAATGTAAGGGCAATTCTCACAAAAGGGTTGCAATTACTTGGGGCAAGGAGGGGATGTGAAGCAAGAAGAGTTTCACTGTTCTTATTTCTAGATGTGGAATGAGATCCCAACACCTCCTTTTATATCAGAAAAGGATGGTTATTCAGTTGAATGAGGAGCTATAGGCGGTGGATTAGTTGTAAAACTACCCAATAGCCTATAATCTCAACGAATTCCTTACAACTTTTTATTTTTTGCAACTTTTGCAAGTATATGCGGGATGTAGTGGTGCAACATGCATATGTATGTGGGTTGTAGTGGTGCAGAAAGTATATGTATGTGGGAAGTAGTGGAGCAGGGCATGTACATATTCAAATATTTTTTTTTTAGAAGAGCAACTCAGTGATGGCTTGGAAAAAAATGCAAGAGGGCCAAAGGCCAGGTATGTAGGTGTAGAGAAATTTATGGCTATAACAAATTCCCCCTAATATGTAAGGTCATAAGAGAATATGATGGATGAAATACATTACAATATATTCACCAATGCATGTAACGAGTGAGCCCGGGGCTAGAGTTCGGGAGGTGCCATCTACAACATACCAATTGTCTCACCGAGGAGAGCATACCCATGCTTAGGATCAAATAAATCATGGTTTCCAATCAAATACACTGTATATCCGTGTCATATAACTATATAAAGTGTATCCACGAGCAATACACAATGAATCTACATCTCAAAATCAAAGATATACATGTATAATATCCATCTTCAAAAATCCAATAATGATTGATGGTTGGAGATGAGGCCTTCAGAGCTCGAGCAACAACTTCAATATCTTCCAAACTCAGATAGGATTACAATGTGAGTGTATTACTTCACTACCTATAGGTCTTTGATGACTTGTCGGGAAAAGACAAGAGGATCTCGATGATCAGGTAGAGAACTTCAATGATTTTGAACAAGGATTTGGTTGGAATTTTGGGATTTTTGGGCATGAGGGAAAGAGACAAACTATAGAGAGGCCAACTCAATCTAGGTGAAACTTCCCTTGGACAAAATAAATACAAATGATTAGACTAAGGCAACATGATATTGACATAAATTCTCCATGCAAGAGGCAACACAAACTCTCCATTTTTTTGGAAGAGTAACCAAATGAAGGAGGACAAAAATATATGTAGCAATACAAAATTCCTAAGGTTATATTAGATCCCAATTCTTGACAAACAAATGGAAGGATGTGATTTTTCCAAGGGCGACTCATTGTGTTTCCAAAAAGAATATATATTTCCTGTCCCCTCTTTTTGGATTTTTTTTATTTTATGTCTTTTTCAATTTTTTAAGAGCTTGAAAAATAATAAAAGAATGCTACATTACAAAGGAGGAACAAGTGTCACGAACAAGCATACTAGTTCCAGGCACAAGGAACACACTAATTCTCAGAACAAGGAGACATGTGGAGGAAAAGGACACTCACGAAAAAATCCTCCATGGATCAAGGTGTCAAGTCATAGAGGCAAAGTGCTACAAGGCTTGTGCATAAAGCATGATTCAAAGGTTCAGTTGAGAAAAACATGGAGCCGACATTATGCCAAAGAGACAGATATGAAAATGCGATTAACAAGAAAAAATGAAACCCCCTTAAATGTATTTTTAACGAGCCCAGATAAGGTAAGCTCGGTGGTTTTTTAACATTTGGAGAGTCTGAAAAAATGTAAAAGAAGACTCCAATGGGGTACCTTTTTCATAAATAGTCCATTTGGTTTGAAAAGGTGTAAACTATCACCAAAAATACGTCCATTCAAAACCATTTTAACGAGTGTGACAAAGACAGGATCACTCGAAAATATTTTCAATTTTAAGGAGTCTGAAAAGAGCTTAACTATGGACTCACATCATTTTTCTAGATTTATTCTCCTTAGCCCGAAAAAGTATAAAATTTATTGAAGAGAACTCTCCATGTGAGATGAATATCCCAAGGTGTACCTTTTTCCTCCATAATCCATAGGCCAGAAAAAGGAGCAAACTCATTCCAGTAGATGTTCTTCTAGACCAATTTTAATGAGTGTGAAGGAACAAGGTCACTCGAAGATCTTTTCAATTTTAGGGGGTTTGAAAAGAGATTAACTATGGACTCTGTGGGGGTTCCTTTTTCATAGGTAATCTCCAAGGCCCGAAAAGGGTGATAAAAGGAGAATGTTCCTTTTTCATAAATTTAGTCCCTTGGGCCCAAAAAAGGGTTAAACTTATACCTGAGAATACTCTTCTAGCGAACCGAAGTTCCTAGAGGATACATGTATTCGTACAATTTACCATCCAAACCGAAAAGGGGTAAACTACCGTCGGACAGACGTGCCTTCGAGTTTTGGTTTGGTGAGCGTGAAGGGAAACAATATCGCTTGACAATCTTTTCATGTTTAGAGAGTCTAAAAAGGGCTTAAAGAAGACTCCATAAGTTACTTTTCCAAGTTAATCTCGACAAGGTTGAAAAGCAGAAACGTAGTCTCGACGGATGTTGCTTTCATATTTCAAAGCAAGCTTGAAAGACAAGAAAGAATCCTCATTTTGGGAGTCTCGAGGGTGAGGCCAAGAGTGATGTTGCATCATATGTATGAGGCTCAAACTCATAATCATGGAAGGACTAACAAGGAATCCCAAGCCTAAAGTCATTCGAGAATGACATGGATGCCAAAATACAAAAGGATCTATCTAGGGAATCCATGTGAAGGTAGGCTCTACCACCTAATCATGACACCTCTAAAACAACAATAATGGTTATATGTCACACTTTAGTGTGATCGATCCTATGGTGAAGTGAAAAAGACAATGAGATGCAGAAAGTGGAGGTGGAATCCTAACTTATATGCAAAAAGTTGAAAAAATGACTTTTTACCAAAGGACCTAAAAAAGACCCATCTCCTGAAAAGTTACCAAACCAAAAGGAAACGTGCATCATAACATCCAATAAGAAAATCAATAACCACATTAAATGATATCTAGGCTAGAAAAAATGACAAAAGGGGTCAAAAAAAAGGCAAAAAGGGCCAAAAAAGTCTATAAATAGAAGTCGACAACTCATTTTCCCATTGCAATTTGAATATTAACCAAAAGTAAAAAAGGACCCCTTTGCTAAAAGAGTTGATTCCGGGATATTTAGAGGATGAAAAAAACTTCTTCTCGGACCAAGTAAGTATAAACTCATCCCTCTTGCATTTCAATTATTCCTTTTAGCATTATTTTTAGTTTTGGGGGGGGGTGTGTCCTATTAAAAAAGGTCGGACCTACATGTACGTGGGTTGTCCAAGGACAACCTGGGTATGTACGCAGGCAGAGAAAATTCTATCAGTGTACATATGCGACTGTGTCCAAGACAACCCGCGTACAACCTCAAAAGAAAGGAAAACATCAATTGCAAGAGCTAACGCCCCTTTGAACTGTCATGGAACATGATGTATGTCGACTGGAGGGAGAGGGAACATGAGGAAATCGACATTTTGGTCGATGAGGACCCTTCTTATATAACTGCATTGAAACAATGTGGGTTATGGAATTTCTACCAATGTTCATTCATGAGGTAACAACCTAGGCTAATGAATGCCTTGGTAGATTACTGGCACCATGACACAAACACGTTCATGATTGAGGGGCATTCATCGAATCCAATGACTGAGGATATATATTTCTTGACTGGCCTCTCGAGGAGAGGGGAACCAGTCAACTTGCATACATTTCCTCCTAGGCCCTTCAACATCATCGACTACATCAGGATGCACTGCAAGGACGACACTGAGAAAGTAGGTTCTCAGGTGCCTATCCATAAGATCACCAAATTGTCAATGAAGGTGATCATTTTGCTTATTGGGTGGATCACTAGATCCACGACCCTACACCAGGCCTCCCATGTTGGAGTTACTTCACACACACCTAGGATTTATTTTTACTAAGGTCATTCCTTGTTTATTATTCATAATTAGTCATTATCCATTCTCTTATATTTTAGGGGAGAATATTCCACCTGGAGAATATTCTCTTTCAGTTGACACTTCAGTTTGACTAGTTGAGTTTAGATGTTTCATTGGGATTATCACCATGAAACATTGGGATCATCACTATGATAATTCAACCTTGCCTTGGTTTCATCACCAAAGTGGTGCATTATCCTTGATTCCCTGAGTTAACTCCTCACTACTCTCTGTTCAGTCAGATAACTGAAGACTAGTTGACTAGTTAACTCAACTAGGTGGCAGTTCACTGTCGTAACTACCTGAGAGACTATAATAGGTGGAAGTTAACTACCGTAAATATTGGTGTGTGTCCATATCATTCTATAACACCACTATGGTGCATTGGTTCACCTCAATTCGAATTCATTGACATATACAAAGTATATCATGTGTAAAGTATTCATTATTCACAACGGTTAATGAGAATTCTTTCATTCTTTATCTCCTTCTTCTTCTTTCTTATATTCTCTCAAAAAATATGTGTATCATTGCTTATATATATCTATTATGTTCAATTTCAACACATTTACATGGTATCAGAGCTGACGAATTTCTCAGCAAAGGCTCCACCCAAATGTTTTGCAGGTACAAAAGATTGAAGATAGCGAAAAGATGGAGTTCCAAAAAGAATTCATTCTTACACCTTACAACTATTTTTCATGGAAGGAAAAAACAACCATACATCTCCTATATAGAGGGTTGTATAGGTTAACCATGAATACAGATACATAAACGACATCATCCATAGAAAAATCCAAGTACTTAAATCGCATGGATGAGGCACTCAAAACAATTTGCAGTCTTATCTCTCTCGATCTCCTCTTTCACATATCTTCCTGTAAGACTCTCAATGAAGCCTCAAAAATATTGGAAAGGATCTTTGGAAAATAGGATGAGATGAGGGGAGACATGTTGGAGGTGGAGCTTTTCACATTGGATCCAAAAATCTTTGACAATATCCAAGATTTCTTTACAAAATTCAAGGATTTATTGTCGCAACTCAAAGCTTGTGGGGTTGATAAATTGGCAGAGGAGAAAAAAATGGTTCTCACCATTATCTCCAAGCTTGGTCCTAAATTTTTTGTATTGGTATCTACATTCCATACTGTCAGATTCACCTATGGAGCCACCTGGAAGATGCCTTCTCTTGAGGACTTTATCGAATCCTTGACACAAGAGCAAACCAAGCTCATCAACATGGGCACAATCAAAGGCACAAGGGTGCATGCAATCACTCCGCATGATGGCAGCCACAAATATCATAAATCCAAAGATAAATATAAGAGGAAATCTCATGCACATATGAAGAAGGAAGGGTACACAAAACCCTTCACCGATGCCTCTAGATCCAAAGGAGAAAAGGGAAGAAAGGGTGAGAAATGCACATACTATCACAAAGGATTCCATTCAGAATCTGCATGCATAAAAAAAAAATAGATATTATGTCTCAGATACTTCAGCAAAACAACCTTGGAGATCGCATCCCCGAGGGTGCAAGGAAGAAGAAGCCAGAAGATCCGAATTCTAGGAAAGGTAATTCTAGCCATGCCTTGATTGCCATCAACTCCTCTCTCGATGCTTGGATCATATATTTAGAAGCATCACATCACATGGATACCTCAGAAGAAGTATATTCTTCTTTGGATGCATGAAAAAGTCCTCCCATTCTGATGGGGGATAACTCTTCTATCGAAGTCACCAACAAAGGAAGGATTGAACTCACCAACGACAGTTTCGAGAATGTGATGCATGTTCCCAAGCTTTATGTCAACCTTCTCTTCATGTATCAGATGAAGAATTCCAGCACCGGAAAGAGAGTCTTATTCACACCAAATTATGTGGACATCTATGACATGAAAACCAACTATAGAGTTTCCACCGATGAGGTAAATCATCAGTCTAGATTGTATACATTTTTTGAATTCATTGAACCTGATTTTTCTTTACTGCTTACTCATGCTAATGAAAGTAGTAGGATATGGCACGAAAGGTTTGGACATTTGAATTTTAGATACATGAAACATATTAGCAAGAATATATTAGTTGATGGTCTACCAGACATCCATTTCTCCAAGGGAGTATGTGAGGGATGTGTTCTCAAAAAACACCCTCAAGAGAAATTCAACAAGGGAAAGTCTCAGCGAGCTTCCGCACCTTTATATCTGATCCACAGTGACCTCATGGGTCCTTTTCCGCATCCATAAATAAAAAAAATAGAGGTTTTTTCTCATTTTTGTTGACAATTTCTCACGTTTTACATGGATCTACTTTCTCAGGAAAAAATCTGAGGTATTTCAGCACCTCAAAGATTTCAAATATTTGGTTGAGACACAGTCTAGAAATAAGATCAAAGTCCTTTGAGTTGATAATGGGGGAGAGTATGTAAATCATGAGATCCATAATATTTTCCATCAGGCAGGGATTCAATTACAACATATAGTTCCCTACACTCCGCAACAAAACAGAGTTGTTGAGAAGAAAAATATATCTCTAAAGGAGATGGCATCTTGCATGTTCCATGCAAAGTCACTACCATAGAGACTATGGGCCGAAGCACTTAACTATGAAACATACATCCAAAACATATCACCCCATAGATCTATCAAGGATAAGACCCCCTATGAGGCTTGGAGCGACCTCAAACCGGAAGTGACCCGCTTTCACATTTTTGGTTCTCATGCATGGGCCCACATTCCCTCTGAAAAGAGGAAGGAACTTGATCCACAGAGCACTGGCTCATCATTGAGCATAGTGTCCAATTCAAGGAAAGTGTCTCGCATGTACCTCGACATCTGCATGAAGACACCTTCACTCTTCTACCTGTTCAAGATGATGAGCATGCACATGCTTACTCTTCTTTAGATGATTAAGATTTAGAATCAGAGTCAGTGCAATCAGATGCAGAGTCAAAGCATCCATATGCAGTTGTAGAGCTAGAGCAGAGGCCCAAGTGGGCACAAACTACTCTTCAGGATGTAGGGGATCTCATTGGGGATCCAGCTGATACTAGGAGGACTCGATCTGATTTCGAGGAGCCTCCTATTGCACTCACTTCCACTGAACCATTTCCTTCGAGGCATATTTTATTTTTTTAGTCTTAAAATCCACAGTCTTATGGCGAGGCTGCTGGAAATCCCTTTTGGGAATCTGCCATGCAGGAGGAGTACAACTCCCTCCTTAAGAACCGGACTTGGGATCTGGTTCCCCTTACTTCTGGGAGGAAAATTGTCATATGAAAATGGTTCTACAGGACCAAGAGTGCAGCGGATGGACAGATCAACAGATACAAAGCTAAGATTTTCACTAAAGGATTTCAGTAGGTTCATCGTATTGACTATGATGATACCTTTTCTCCAGTAGAGAATATGGATTCCATATGATTGGAACTTTCCATTGTGGTAGCCAAGGGATGGGAAGTCCATCAAATGGACGTGAAGAATGCATTTCTTCATGGTGATCTCTCTGAGGAGATCTACATGGAGCAGCCTTAGGGATTTATGCAGGACTCATCTTTGGTCTTTCAACTGAAGAAGTCACTTTATGGCCTCAAACAGGCTCTAGCCTCTGAGGGTCCTACCTGTTGTCATAGAAATTTGTATGTTGTAAATCATATTCAAATGTCTACATGCTGAAGACAACTAATTCACTTCTACTTTTAGTTATGTACGTCGATGATTTGTAGATCACCGACTACTCGACTTCAACAATTCCCGAAGTCAAGAGGATTCTACATGATAGGTTTTTTATGACAGACATGGGTCCACTACACTTCTTCCTTGGAATTGATATCAATCAGGATGCATCAGGCATCAAACTGTCTCAATCCAAGTATGCATGAGATATCCTTGAGAGATTTCACATGATAGACTACAAGTCTGCTTCGAATCCTTTCCTATCAGGATTCAAACTTGAGGATGGTGGGGAGACTCCATTGGTTGACAGCACACTATATAGACAACTATTGGGGAGCTTGTTGAATCTCACACACTCCAGACTAGACCTCTCATATGCAGTTGGCATAGTTTCTAGGTCCATATAGGAGTCGCACGAGCTACATTGGAAATATGCAAAGCGTATCCTTCGATATGTATAGGGCACCATCACCTTTGGGATTCATTATGTAGCAGAATCTACATTATATCTCATTGGGTTTACTAATTCCGTCTGGACCGGTGATAACATTGATCGCAATTCCACATCTGGTTACTCACTCAATCTTGGTTCTGGGCCTATATGTTGGTCGAGCAAGAAGAAAGCTACCATTTCTCTATCTTCAGCCGAGGAAGAGTACATAGGGGTAGTTAACATAACCATTCAGGCTATGCGGCTACAAAAGTTTCTCACTGAGTTGGGCATTCAGTTTCATCGTCTGATCATCATCTGGTGTAACAACTAGAGCACTCTGAAGTTCTACAAAGATCCAGTTCAGAGGCAGCAAATGAAGCACATCGAGATCCACATGCACTACATCTGGGACATAGTACATGAGGGGATCATCTGATGTGAGTGGGAAATCCCTCTTATGGACTTATCATTTAAGGGCTCTAATCATGCATGTAGAAAATGACCATTTAAAGGCCTCTAATTTTTCCTATTCTCCCAACACAAAACCCCACATTCATGCAATACAAAGGTGAAAACAAGATTAGGTAACTCTACCTTAAATCCTTCATTTGATGTCGATCCCTTCGTTTTCACTCACTCCTTGACTGCAAGCCTCCTCCCAAATTTGACCTGCATTAACACATGGACAAATAGAGAGGTGCAAACATGCATTTTATATACTAATTGTTGGGTTAGATGTGACAATATCATAAAATAAATAAACAATTTGAACACATGATATGGTGGGACGAAAAAAGTATTCCTTTTTGTATTAATCTTCACAAGAGTAAACTTATAATATGTGGCCGACATTGCTCCTCGAACCTGGTCCTGGGCTCCTCTTCACAATGCACCAACTACTCAACCTCACAATACAATTGTAGGAAATTGGAGAAAAGCGGGGATAAATTTGGGTAGAATTTCTATGATCTCTTCTTCTTTTTTAAATGGGACCCCTATCCCTTATTTTATAGGTAGTTATCAGGTTGAATGACTTGCCATCGGTAGTCAAACGGTTTTAGTAATTTCCCGAAACTCTATTTCCCGTTTGCAACTTTCCATTTTTCGTGCTTTTTTCAGTATACGCGAGTTGTAGAAGGCATGCAGGCATATGGATGTGTGCATACGCAGGCTGTAGAAGTCCAGGGCATGTGTGGCTCAAAAAAGAGGGATTTTTAGAAGAGCTTGGCTTAATAAATTGGAAAATAGTAGGGCCTAAGTCCAGGTATGTAGGCTGGGTGAAAATTAGGCTTATAACAGATGCCCCCTAAAGTGTGATGTTAGGAGAGCATCTGATGGCCGAAATAATTTACCAATTTTTTTCAACGTGCCCAGTGAGTGAGCCTAGGGACTAGTATTCAGGAGTTGCCATCTGCAAAATAACATTTTGTCTCTCCAAGGTGGGCATACCCATGCTCGGGATAGAAAACTAAAATCATGGCTACCAATCAAGCACACTACAGATCCATGTCATATAACTATATAAAGTGTAGCCGCGAGAAATACACAACGGATATACATCTCAAAATCAATAGATATACATGTATAGTATCCATCTTCAAGAAGTTAAGTTTCATCTCATGGTTGGAGATAACGCTTTCAGAGCTCAAGAAACAACTTCAAGATCTTCAAAACTTGGGTAAGAGTGTAATATGAGTGTACAACTTCACTACCCAGAGGTCTTTGAGAGCTCCTCATGAATAGACACGATGATCTCGATGATCAAACATAAAACATCATTGATTTTGAACAAGGATTTTGATTGGTATTTTAGGATGGTTGGGCGTGAGGGCAAGAGACAAACTACAGAAAGGTCGACATGAGCTTGGTAAAAAAATTCCTTGGACAGTAGCAAGACAAATTATGAGACTCAGGTAGCATGATATTGACATAATTTGATGATGTATGAGGCAACACCAACTCTCCATATGTTTGGAATAATAACCAAATGGAGGAGGACACAGCTCTATGAGAACAACTTCCTAAGGCCATACTATATCCTAGATCTTTGACGAACAAATGGAAAGATGTGTTTTGTCCAAGGGTGACTCATTGTGCTGCCAACAAAAAGAAAATACTTTTCCCTTCCTATTTTTGGGGTATATTTGATTTTTTTGTCTTTTTTTCAATATTTTTGAAAAGCTTTGAAAAAAGAATAAAAGAATTTTACGTTAAAAAGGAGGAACAAGTGTCACAATCATACTACTTCTAGGCGCAAGGAACACACTGATGCTCAAAGAAAAGGGACATATGAAAAAAAGGTACACTTGGAAAAAACCTCCATGGGCCAAAGGTATCAAGACGTAAAGGAAAAGTGCTATGGGGATTTTGAATAAGGCATGCTTCAAATGGTTCAGTTGAGAGCAACATGGAGCCGACATTAGGCCAAAGATGCGAGCATGTGAATGTAGTTTAATAAGGCACACAATGGTAATGTTCTTTGATGTAAGTTTAATGAGCCCAGAGAAGGTAAGCTCGGTGTTTTTTCATATTTAGAGAGTCTTGAAAAACATAAAAGGAGACTCCACTGGGGTAGCTTTTTCGAAAATAGTCTAGTTGGTTCGAAAAAGAGGTAAATGAGCACCGAAAAGACGACTATTCAAAATCATTTTAATGAGTGTGACAAAGACAAGATCACTCAGCCATCTTTTCATTTTTAAGGAGTTTGAAAAGAGCTTAACCATGGACTCTGTAAAGGTTGTTCTTCTTGGTCGTTTTAACGAGTGTGAAGAAACAAGGTCACTCAACAATCTTTACAATTTTAGGGAGTCTAAAAAGAGCTTAACTATGGACTCTGTGGGGGTTCCTTTTTCATAAATTTAGTCCCTTAGGCCTGAAAAAGGGTTAAAATCATACCTGAGAATACTCTTCTAGGGAACTGAAGCTCCTAGAGTATACCTTTGTTCGTACAGTTGACCATCCAGAACAAAAAAGGGGTAAACTACTGCTAGATAGACATGCCTTCAAATTTCAGTTTAGTGAGTGTGAAGTTCAACGACATCGCTCATAAATATTTTTGTGTTTAGAGGGTCTGAAAAGGGCTTAAAAGAAGGCCCGTGTAAAATTTTTGGAGTCCTGAGGCTGAGGTCAAAAGTGATAAAAAAATCCATGCAGATGAGGCTCAAACTCATAATCAGGACAAGGCTAACAGGGATTCCCGAGCCTATAGTCATTACCAACAACATGGATGTCGAAAATGAAAGAAGGATCTAGCTAGGGAATCCATGAAGGGGAAGGCTATACCATGACATTATGACATTGCTAAAGCAATAAAGATGGTTTTGTGTCACAACTTGGTGGGTTTGATCCTATGGAAAAGTGATAAAAACAACGAGATACAAAAAGTGGAGGTGGAATCCTAACTTAAATGCTCAAGTTGAAAAAATGATATTTTTACCAAAGGACCTTGAAAAGTGACCCAAATATCCCAAAAGCTTCGCGATACCTGAAGTGACCTCTAATGTAGTCTTCCTAAAGAAACACTTGAACCATACTAAATGATTTTCAGATTAGAAAAAATGACTAGGGGGGTCTAAAAAATGACAAAAAGGGGCCAAAAAGTCTATAAATAGAATCTAGAAGCTCAGTATCACCAATGTTGATTTGGGAAATTGAATCTTGGGCAAAAAACACCCCTTTGATAAAAGGGTTGATTATGGGAGCTTCAGTGGATGAAACAAACTTTCGATTAGACCAAGTAAGTAAAAATTCACTCTTGCATTTCAATTTTTATTTTATGCATTTTATTTCATTTTTTGGCGGGGTGTCGACCTTTAAAAATGGTTGGCCCTAGGCATATGCAGGTTGTCTTGGGACAACACACGTATGCACATGTGCAGAAGAATTACTGCATGCATGCATATGTGACTGTCACCATTACAACCCACGTATGCCCCCAATTTTGTGAAAAAATTAAAAAGCAAGATCTAAATTCCCTCCTCAACTGGTACTTGTAGGATGTATGTTCACTAGAGGGAAAGAGAACATGAAGAAATTGAGGTTTTGGTCGATGAGGACCCTGGTGTGACTGTTTCATTGAATCAATGTGGGCTATTGAAATTCTACCAGTGTCCATTCATGCGGGCACAACCGAGGCTACTGAACGCCTTGATAGCTTATTGGCACCCGGATCAGAGGCCTTCATGCTTGAAGGTCAATTGTTGACTCCGATGACAGAGGACATATACTTCTTGACTAGCCTCTCAGGGAGAGGGGAACCAGTCAACTTTCACACATTTCCTTCAGGGGCTCATAACATAGCGGAGATGATTGGGCTCCATTATGAGGCAGAGACTGACAAAGTGGACACACAGGTGCTGATCAACAAGATCTCTAACCTATCACTGAAAGTGATAGTACTACTGATTGGGTGGATCACTGGATTCGTTGCACTTCACCAAGCATCCTGGGCGCACATGCATTGTGAAATGTAGTGTTTGAATTTACATGTGTTTGATTGGAGCAAGACATTACTTGACTACATGAAAAGGTAGTTGACTGAGTGTCACATGCGGAGGCACAAAAACTTCAGGTTTGGGACCATAATTTGTGCATTCTTCTTCGAGAGGGCTCCCAGTATTATCCCTCAAGATATAGTATGATGGCACATAGCCACATTCCCAATTGTATGTATATGGGTGACACTATTGTCACGACAGGGTGGTGGAAGGACCATGGAGGCCTTCGATGACAAGTTCTTTGACTGGTGGTCTCACCATATTCCAGTGATAGAAGACTATCCATATGCTGGAATTGACTTTTCCAGAGACCTGGATATGGTTGTTCCTCCTAGATAAATGCGAGGAGAGTTGGGCAAGTTTTTAATTTTCATACCTTTTGATTTTTATTTTCTTTTATATATATCATTTTTATTTTTTTTATGTACCAGAGTATCTGACAATGATTTGTTTTTTATGAGCAGACGTGGGACCAATGCGTCTGGATGATTTTATGAGGACTAGGTGACGTCCTCGTCCAGAGACGGGAACAACTAGAGCCACTGGACTAGCAGGAGTAGCAAGGGTGCCTCAACCTAGGGAGGCTGAGAGACTTTTGAGGTGGGTAGAGCAGAACCTTAGCGCTCTTACTCATGTTCTGCCTATGGCATAGATTGAGGATCTTCCACCCTCTATGAATCCTCACATAGTTGGGGTGCCACAAACTTGGGTCCAACTTTTTTGGTGTTTTGCAAACACTGTTGTACACTGCAGCCGATCCAACAAGCCCCGCCCTTAGCTAGGTTGAATTGTTTATGTGTCGTGAGAACTTTTGTACATTTTTGAGGGCATAATCCCCATGACTCCTACTATGTATATTTTTTAGGTGTTCACGCCCACACT
>SNQJ01S0024987.1:37219-47726 GCA_010110895.2 Picea sitchensis
AAGCGCCAAAAGTCATGTGGGCCCTGTTTGGGTAAGTTAGTACATCAACTTCTCGGGGTCGTAACTTTTGCATACGATCTCCGTTTTAGGCGTATGATAGCTCATTGGAAAGGTTTCATCGAGGAGATTAATTTGGGGGGATCAATCATGTATTCTATAATTGAGAACATAGATCTTAAAAAACCTTCATTTAGGCCCTCAAAATATCCTCGTAAGTTAAAACCTGCTAAAAATAGTAAATTGCGAAAATTGCCAGAAAGTTGTTTTGAGCCAATTGGAAAAGGTGGGTGGCCACTGATATCCACCTGGATCAATCCTCCCTCCTTAGGAAGAAATGGTATCCATTGCGTTGAGTTCCTGGGGGAGAAGTAAAAGCATTTTTTGAATCTACATTTTGGTGCGCTACTTGTTTTGCTGGAGACGTCGCGCTGCTTAGTTTGTGGAAGCCTGTAACGAACCTTTTGAGGTTGAGATTGTTCAACTTGTCAGGCTATATGAGAGGACGGTGTGCAGAAGGAATCTTTTTTCTTTGTTGCAAACTTATCGACTTTCTTCTATTGGATAGAAGGTGCTTGGGGAAAGGTTGTAGTGGTTGCAGTGTCCTTTTGTTCTCCTTTTGAATAGATTGTGAAGAAGCTGAATTTTGCAGTATCAGATACTACCTTGCGACACTTTTTAGGTGGAACAATAGTCAAAACTACCTCTAGTATTCTGTAGAGATGACCCCCCAAAGTAACAATCACACTATGGGGTCGAGACTCATAAACAACATGGCGTCTCCACATATATGGTTGGCCCAAGAGCACATCACAGACATCCAGTGGGGCAACATCACATAATACCTCATCCTTGAAGGGTTGGATGTCACATGATAATCGACACTGTTGGATGACATGGAGATCTCGTCCTTGGCAAAGCCACCCAATGTTGTATGGTTGTGGTGTTATCGAAAATCCCATCTGTTTGACGACCTCTGCTGAGACAAGGTTCTTCTGTCTTCCACTATCAACAATAAAATGCAGCGGGGTCCCCTTCACCCACATATGTGAATGAAAAATACACTCCCCCTCTTCAAGATCTGTTGTTTCTTCTGGTTGAATTGTTGTGGTAGCGACAATAGCAGTGGGGTCTGTGTCAATGATCTGTCCTTTACCATTATTTTCATAATCATTTTCTTAATGAGGGTTCAACTCTTTTTCTTTGACCTTGGCCACTAATGACTATTTTGAGTCACATTCATCAGTGTTGTGCCAGGGTCTTTTGTGGAACTCACTCCATTTTCCAGTGTCCTTCTTTGTCTTCCCGTGACCCTTCTTTTCTTGTGTCTTGGACTAGTTTTCAAGAGACTGTTTGTTAGGGTTGTCTTTGTCATACTTTATTTGTTGCAGATTTGCAGACCCAAACTCCCATTTTTTCTGGTGCTTAAATTTTTACTCGATTTTGATAGCATATCGATAAGCAACATCGAGTGATGAGATGTCCAAAAATTTCATTTCAGTTTGGATGTATCTATGTAGAGCCCCACGGTATTTCAGAACCAAATGTCGCTTAAAGTCTTTGATACCCAGCTTGGTGTGCAAGGTATGGAAGGTATTGGTGAACTCTGGAACTACTTGGCCCCTCTCTTGCCGTAGTGTGGTCCATCTCATGTACTGGTCCTCATAGTTTCCAATAGGGTAATACTGTTCCTTTATAGAATCCACAAAAAATCCCAAGTGGGATCGGCCCCATATATTATAGACTCCTCTATGGAAATTTTCTCCCAGTAAGTTTCCACCAATGTTTGACATGAGGGAGAGATTTAAGGAGTGTGAAGGTGATCTTTTCTTTGTCGGAAAAATTGTGAATAGAGAAATAACCTTCTAGTAGAGTTAATCATTTTTCTAGGGCTTCTGCATCTACCTGTCCTTCAAATACAGGAATATCAAAATTAACTTGTACCTTGAATGGAGATGTGCCTCCAAAGTGGCCTCTTGACAAAGATGCACCTGCCGTTATCGACAAGCGTTGAAGGATGTGGGAAAAATTCTCCATCATTTCGTTCCTCTGTCGCATGAGAGCTTGCTCAAGCAATAGATTGATAGGATCGTCTGCTCCGTCATTTTTATTTTCTTACACCATTGAGGGTTTCTTGGGTGTGTGAGAGTGATTTTCTTCAAGAGAGAAAAGCTCGAGACCCAACTTGCTATACTCGAACCTCATCGGGGACATGCACTGAAAAAATGATCAAGAGAAGCCTGCTCTGATACCACTCATTTGGATTATCTTTGGCACGAAATGAGAGTGGATATATAATAAATAAATGCACATAGATATTGCATATATTCAATAATATAACATAAATGGATCAAAGATGTAACCATAAACACATATATACAGTAATACATGATTTCTATTAATCGAAGAAATGTAGAGAGACTGTAAAAGTACAGAATGAAAGACTCGCTAGAATGGTGGCAACTTATCTCTGAGAAGATATATGACGGCTACTCGCATTTGTAAGAAGATGATTACAATGAGGCTATGAAGGCATTTTTACAATAAACGGGAATGAGAAAATTCCTAGACATCCAAAAACCTAACCCTAGGAGATGAAGCACCAAAAGTCATGTCGGCCTTGTTTGGGTAAGTTAGTACATCAACTTCCCAAGGTCGTAACTTTTTCATACGATCTTCATTTTAGGCGTATGATAGCTTGTTCGAAAGTTATCATCGAGGAGATTCATTTTGGGGGCTCAATCATGCCTTGGGATATCATTGAGAACCTATATCTCGAAAAACCTTCATTTGGGCCCTCAAAATGGCCCCGAAAGTTAAAACCTGCTAAAAATTGCTAGAAAGTTGTTTTGAGCTAATTGGAAAAGGTGGGTGGCCACCAATATCCACCTGGATCAATCCTCCCTCCTTAGGAAGCAATGGTATCCATTGTGTTGAGTTCCCAGGGGAGAAGGAAAAGCGTTTGTTGAATCTACATCTTTGTGCACTGCCTGTCTTGCTAGAGACGTCGCGTTGCTCAGTTTGTGGAAGTCTGTAACGAACCTTTTAAGGTTGAGGTTGTTCAACAAATCAGGCTACATCAGAGGATGGTGTGCAGAAGGAATCTTTGTGCTTTGCTGCAACCTTGTCGACCTGCTTTTGTTGGATAGATGGTTCTTGGGGAAAGGCTGTAGTGGTTGCAATGTCCTTTTGTTCTCCTTTTGAACAGATTGTGAAGAAGATGAATTTTGTAGTATGAGATACTACCTTGTGACACTTTTTAGGTGGAACAATAGTCAGAACTATGCCTAGTATTTTGTAGAGATGACCCCCCAAAGTAACAATGACACTATGGGGTTGAGACTCATAAACACCATGGCATCTCCACATATATGGTTGGCCCAAGAGCACATCACAGACATCCAGTGGGGAAACATCACATAATACCTCATCCTTGAAGGGTTGGATGTCGTATGATAATTGACACTGTTGGTTGACATGGAGATCTCATCCCTGGTGAAGCCACCCAATGTTGTATGGCTGCGGGTGTGGTGTTGTCGACAATCCCAAATGTTTGATGACCTATTCTGAGATGAGGTTCTTCTAGCTTCCACTATCAACAATAAAATGAAGTGGGATCCCCTTCACCCACATCTATGAATGAAAAAAGTGCTCCCCCTCTTCAGGATCTATTGGTTCTTCTGGTTGAATTGCTACAGTGGTGACAATAGTAGTGGGGTCCGTGTCAATGGTCTGTCCTTTACCATTATTTTCAAAATCATTTTCTGAATTAGGGTTTAGCTCTTTGTCTTTGATCTCGGCCACTAATGACTGTTTTGAGCAACATTCATCAGTGTTGTGCCAGGGGCTTTTGTGGAACTCACACCATTTTCCAGTGTCCTTCTTTGTCTTCCCGTGACCCTTCTTTTCTTGTGTCTTGGACTGGTTTTCAGGAGATTGTTTGTTAGGGTCATCTTTGTCATACTTTGGTTATTGTGGATTTGCAGACCCAAACTCCTATTTTTTTTGGTGCTTAAATTTCTGCTCGATGTTGACAACATATCGATAAGTAGCACCAAGTGATGAGATGTCCAGAAAATTCATTTTAGTTTGGATGTATCTGTGTAGAGCCCCACGGTATTTCAGAACCAAATTTCACTCAGAGTCTTTGATACCCAGATTGGTGCACAAGGTATGGAAGGTATTGGTGAACTTTGAAACTACTTTGCCCCTCTCTTTCCACAGTGTGGTCCATCTCATGTACTGGTCCTCATAGTTTCCAACAGGGTAATATTGTTCCTTTACTGCATCCACAAAAAACTCCCAAGGGGGATCAACCCCATATATTTTGGACTCCTCAATGGAAATTTTCTCCCAGTAAGTTTCCCACCAATGTTTGACATGAGGGAGAGCTTTAAGGAGTGTGAAGGTGATCTTTTCTTTGTCAGAAAAATTGTGAACAGAAAATAACCTTCTAGCAGAGTTAACCATTTTTCTAGGGATTCTACATCTACCTGTCCTTCAAATATAAGAATATCAAAATTAACTTGTACCTTGAAGGGAGGGGTACCACCAAAGTGGCTACTTGATGAAGATGCACCTACTATTATCTACATGCGTTGAAGGATGTGGGAAAAATTCTCCATCATTTCATCCCTCTGTCATGTCAGAGCTTGCTCAAGAAACAGATTGATAGGATCGTCTTCTCCATCATTTTTCTTTTCTTCCACCATTGAGGGTTTCTTGGGTGTGCGAGAGCGATTATATTCAAGAGAGACAAGCTTGAGATCCAACTTTCTATACTCAGACCTCGTAGGGGACATGCACTAAAAAAATGATCAAGAGCAGCTTGCTCTGATACCACTGATCCAGATTATTTTCGGCACGAAATGAGAGCAGAGATATAATAAAGAAATGCACAGAGATATCGCAGATATTCAATAATATAACATAAATGTATCAGATATGCAACCATAAACACATATATATAGTAATACATGATTTCTATTAATCAAAGAAATGTACAGACACTATAAAAGTACAGAGTGAAAGACTTGCTAGAATGGTGGCAACTTATCTTTGAGAAGAGATGTGACGGATACTCACATTCGCAAGAAGATGATTACAATGAGGCTCTGAAGGCATTTTTACAACAAATGAGAATGCCAAAATTCCTAGAAATTCGAAAACCTAACCCTAGGAGATGAAGCGCTGAAAGTCATGTGGGCCCTGTTTGGGTAAGTTAGTACATCAACTTTCTGGGGTCGTAACGTTTGCATACGATCTCCGTTTTAGGCATATGATAGCTCGTTGGAAAGGTATCATCAAGGAGATTAATTTTTGGGGCTCAATCATTCCTTTGGATATCATTGAGAACCTCTATATCTAAAAACCTTCATTTAGGCCCTCAAAATGGCCCCAGAAGTTAAAACCTGCTAAAAATAGTAAATTGCCAAAATTGCCAAAAAGCTATTTTGAACCAATTGGAAAAGGTGGGTGGCCACCTATATCCACCTAGATCAATCCTCCCTCCTTAGGAAGCAATGGTCTTGATTACGTTGAGTTCCCAAGGGGAGAAGGAAAAGCATTTGTTGAATCTGCATCTTGGTGCGCTACTTGTCTTGTTGGAGACGTCGCTTTGCTCAGTTTGTGGAAGTCTGTAATGAACATTTTGAGGTTGAGGCTGTTCAAAACATCAGGCTACATGAGAGGATGGTGTGCAGAAGGAATCTTTGCACTTTGCTGCAACCTTGTTGACCTTCTTCTGTTGGATAGAAGGTGCTTGGGGCAAGGCTGTAGTGGTTGTAGTGTCCTCTTATTCTCCTTTTGAACAGATTGCAAAGAAGCTGAATTTTTTAGTATGAGATACTACCTTGCGACACTTTTTAGGTGGAACAGTAGTTTTAACTACCTCTAGTATTCTGTAGAGATGACCCCCCAAAGTAACAATGACACTACGGGGTCGAGACTCATAAACAACATGGCGTCTCCACATATATGGTTGGCCCAAGAGCACATCACAGACATCTAGTGGGGCAACATCACATAATACCTCATCCTTGAAGGGTTGGATGATGTATTATAATCGACACTATTGGCTGACATGGAGATCTCATCCTTGGCGAAGCCACCCAATGTTGTATGGCTGCGGGTGTGGTGTTGTCGACAATCCCAACTATTTGAGGACCTTTGCTGAGATGAGGTTCTTCTAGATTCCACTATCAACAATAAAATGTAGTGGGGTCCCCTTCACCCACATTTGTCAATAAAAAGGGCGCTCCCCCTCTTCAGCATCTGTTGGTTCTTCTGGTTAAATTTCTGCGGTAGCGACAATAATAGTGGGGTCCACGTTAACGATCTGTCCTTTACCATTATTTTCAGAATCATTTTCTGAATCAATGTTTAGCTCTTTGTCTTTGAGCTCAGCCACTAATGGCTGTTTTGAGTGACATTCATCGGTGTTGTGCCAGGGGATTTTGTGGAACTCGCACCATTTTCCAGTATCCTTCTTTGGCTTCCCGTGACCCTTTTTTTCTTGTGTCTTAGACTAGTTTTCATTAGACTGTTTGTTAGGGACATCTTTGTCATACTTTGGTTGTTGTGGATTTGCAGACAAGAACTCTCGTTTGTTATGGTGCTTAAATTTATGCTCAATTTTGACAGCATATCGATAAGCAACACTGAGTGATGAGATGTCCAAAAAATTCATTTCATTTTGGATGTATCTATGTAGAGCCCAACAGTATTTCAGAACCAAATGTCGCTCAGAGTCTTTGATACCCATCTTGGTGCGCAAGGTATGGAAGGTATTGGTGAACTTTGGAACTGCTTTTCCCCTCTCTTGCTGCAGTGTGGTCCATCTCATGTACTGGTCCTCATAGTTTCAAACAAGGTAATATTGTTCATTTACCGCATCCACAAAAAAATCCCAAGTGGGATCGGCCCCATATATTCTGGACTCCTTTGTAGAATTTTTCTCCCAGTAAGTATCCCACCAATGTTTGACATGAGAGAGAGATTTAAGGAGTGTGAAGGTGATATTTTCTTTGTCGAAAAAATTGTGAACAAATAAATAACCTTCTAGTAGAGTTAACCATTTTTCTAGGGCTTCTGCATCTACCTATCCTTCAAATACAAGAATATCAAAATTAACTTGTACCTTGAAGGGAGAGGTGCCTCCAAAGTGGTTTCTTGAAAAAGATGCACCTGCTATTATTGACAAGCATTGAAGGATGTGGGAAAAATTCTCCATCATTTCGTCCCTCTATCACGTGAGAGCTTTCTCAAGCAACAGATTGATAGGATCGTTTGCTCCGTCGTTTTTATTTTCTTCTGCCATTGAGGGTTTATTGGGTGCACGAGAATGATTTTCTTGAAGAGAGACAAGCTCAAGACCCAACTTGCTATAATTGGACCTCATCGGGGACATGCACTGAAAAAATGATCAAGAGCAGCCTACTCTGATACCACTCATTCGGATTATCTTCTGCACGAAATGAGAGCGGAGATATAATAAAGAAATACACAGAGATATTGCATATATTCAATAATATAATAGAAATGTATCAAAGATACAACCATAAACACATATATATAGTAATACACGATTTCTATTAATCAAATAAATGTACAGAGACTGTAAAAGTACAGAGTGAAAGACTCGGTAGAATAGTGGCAGCTTATCTCTGAGAAGAGATGTAACAACTACTCGCATCTGCAATAAGATGATTACAATGAGGATATAAAGGCATTTTTACAATAAATGGGAATGAAAAAAGTCCTAGACATCCAAAAACCTAACCCTAGGAGATGAAGCGCCAAAAGTCATGTGGGCCTCGTTTGGGTAAGTTAGTACATCAGCTTCCCAGGGTCATAACGTTTGCATACAATCTTCATTTTAGGCGTATGATAGCTCGTTGAAAAGGTATCATCAAGAAGATTCATTTTGGGGGATCAATTATTCCTTTGCCTATCATTGAGAACCTCTATCTTGAAAAACCTTCATTTAGGCCCTCAAAATGGCCCCGGAAGTTAAAACCTACTAAAAATAGTAAATTGCCAAAATTGCCAGAAAGTTGTTTTGAGCCAATTGGAAAAGGTGGGTGGCCACCGATATCGATATGGATCATGTTCACTATGGAAGGGCTTAGATAGGATGGACTCATTATGTGATGAAATAACTTTTTGTATATTTGTGAGGGCATAAGCCCTGTGATGTATACTGGATTTTTGTTTTGAGGCGTTCGTCCCCACCTATATACTCTGATACTTATATATATATATATATATATATATATATATATAGATATATTTACATCTCTTGTGTATTATGGATCACATTTATTTACAAATGTATGTACATGTGTATGTGTGTGTCTCTTTTTATGTTTGTGAAACATGCCAATCTAATACTTGATTATCTAGAGTATTTGTCATTTGATTTAATCTCCTAGGAACATGGATATACGCAAAATAATCAAAACAACGCTCTGAGATACGTACCCTAAGGAAAATTCAGTGTAAAATGGGATCATAAATGTAGTAAATTCTATTTCACTCGGACACAACCAACTGAGCATCTAAGTAGACATGGAAGTGATAAATGCCATGCATCAAAGCATCATGAAGCAATTCTATCATTGCACTATATTCGACAACATTGTTTGTAGCGTCACCTAGACAGATACCTCTGGAAGATAGCAACTGGCCTTGAGGTGTAAAAATCACCCAAGATGCAAAAGAAAGCCTCCAAGTGTATCAACTAGAGCCATCTGCAAACCCAAATAACACCTCTGATTAACTTGACATCTTCCATAGTGAAAAAGATGACGTAAATAATGACACGTCCATAAAACAAAAAGAAAAAAAATAACTGTATAATAACTATACATATGTACAAGAAGTCACCCAGGCAACCAACCTATGAGTAATACTTCTTGAGGTAGAGCCCATTTCTACGCTCTACCAAAGCATTCCCCTCAAAGTCAACCAGACGATAAGTTCCCTTCCTTAAGAAATATTTCACAATGAAAGGTCCAAACCACATGGGTTTGAACTTGCCTTCCCCCAGGGGATCCTTATCTTGGTCGTAGACAAGGACAAGGTCTCCTTTGAAAAAAATATGAGGATGAACATTTCGATAATATTGACACTTGACTCATTTATTGTGAGCCTCGTTGGCCAAGGCTGCATCACGACGTTTCTCATCGAGCTGCTCGAGATATAATATGCGTTCCTCATGTGGTGAAGTTTATGGCAATAACTCTACTGTGAATTTTAAATATGGGATATATAACTCTATAGGCAAGACTGCTTCCAGCCCATAAACAAGTTGAAAAGGTGAGAAATCGGTGGTAATCTTTACATACGTTCGATAGGCCCATAACATCAAGTACAACATCAAATGCCAATTTGACTTGGAAGAATTGATCGTTCATTGTAGAATAGACTTGAGGGACTTATTCATAGCCTCCACTTGACCATTCGCTTGTGGGTAGTAGGGTGACGAATGTTCTTGCCTCAACCCAATATTTGATGTTAGCTCAGACATCATTTTTTTCTGGAAGTGACTGCCATGGTCAATGACAATCTCCTTAGGGATGTCGAACCTTGCTATTATCTGGTTAAAAATGAAGAGAGTCGTTGTTTCTCCATCATTGTTAAATTTTGGCATAGCCTTGACCCACTTTGTGAAGTAGTCTATTGCTATGATGATATAATGATGCCCCCTGGCTGAGGCTAGGTGGCATGTAGTGAAATCAATCCCCCACTTAGTGAAGGGACCAATGATGATTACGTGAAACATAGGAGAAGGGTGTTACCTCATATTTTGATAGAAGATCTGACATGGGTGGCACTTCTTGACTGACTCAACACAATCTTTTATTAATGCAGGACAAAAGTAACTGGCTCGTAGAATATTTTGGGTTGTTTCCAACCTAGAAAAATGACCACCACATTCTCCAGTGTGGCAGTCGTTAAGTACAATTTTTACTTCCTCATGTATAAAGCACCGACGAAGAATACAATCTACACCTCGATGATACAAAGTGTCATCGAGTATGAGATAGTTTAGTGCCTGATGGATAATTCGTCGACGCTCGTCACGAGAAGCAGAAGTAGGGAACTTCAAAGTCTAAATATAGACTAGTATATATCCCTACTAGGGGTCTGAAGATGTGATTAGAAAAATATACTTAATAGGAAATTCTTGTTGGTTGTGGAGCCTAATTATCTTCCTGATTCAGAGGTCCTTGCTTTCAGCCATGTTTATACCCCATGAAGTATTTACACCCCAGAATTATGTACACTCTTCCATGTGGGGGAGTGCAGAGGGGGGGTACCCCCTCTGCGGGGTCCGGGGGGTCCATCCCCCCGACTGGGGGGTCTGGGGGCAAGCGGGCCCCCAACGGGGGTTCAGGGGCGAAGCCCCCGAAGCAAAAATTGCCTTATAAAAGTATATTGTAATTTCATTGTAAATCTGGACCGTTCATTATAAGGTCACAGATCTAACGGTAGAGATTATGTTAGG
>SNQJ01S0024987.1:51905-65083 GCA_010110895.2 Picea sitchensis
TCAGTTTCAGTTGGTCTTCAAGAATGAAGATGAAAATGAGAAATTTTCCAGCTCTAAGAAGGTTCAGAGTCCAGCATATACAACAGCGGTGGAGTTTTTGAGATCAGTCTCCAAGTGGGAGATTGTTGGTTGTGGAGCCTGATTATCTTCCTGATTCAGAGGTCCTTGCTTTCAGCTGTGTTTATACCCCATGAAGTATTTAAACCCCAGAAGTATGTACACTCTTTCACGTGGGGGAGTGCAGAGGGAGGGTACTTGCTCTGCGGGGTCCGAGGGGTCTGGGGGAAGGTGGGCTCCCAACGGGGGTTCGGGGGCGAAGCCCCCAAAGAAAAAATTTCCTTGTAAAAGTATATTGTAATTTCAATGCTTTGAAAGAGAACTGAGTGGCTTCGTCCCAATAAAAAGGGACTCCCTTATTCAATAAATGTAGGAACCCTATGGTGATCTAAGCATAATTTGTGATAAAACACTGAATAAAGTTTTCTTTCCCTTGTAAGGTTTGAAGTTGGGGGATTATGCACGAGGTAGGAAATTGAACTATCACCTCCACCTTTAGAGGATCGACCATGATCCTATTGTCGAAACTATGAAACCTAAAAGATGACCCAATGTCACGTAGAAACTACATTTGTTAGGATTCAAGCAAATCTGATAGTAGAAACATTGTTCAAATATTAGTCAGAGGTGCGAGGGATGATCAAATTTCTTGCGAGATTGTGATGCTAGATCATCGCGATAAGCCTCAACTATATGTCTAAGGTCATGCAAAGAAAAATACATGGCCCGCTGAAAAGTGGCTCTAGAATTCTTTAGGCCAAATGATATCTTACAATAAGAAAATGTGCCCCCAAAAAAAATAAAAGTTGTTTTATGTTGGTCCTTGGGTTTGATCTGAATCTGGTTATATCCTGAGAAACCATCCATGAATGAAAATACCTCACAACCTGCACATTCATCGAGAATATGATTAATGAATGGGGTGGGGAAATTATCCTTTGAACAAGACTTATTCAAGACATAGAATTCCATGCACACGAGAATCACACCCTTCTTTTTGTTAACTGGAATGGGATTTGACACCCATTATGTCAACTGCATAGGGTAGATTAATCCTACTTTGAGCAGTTTCTCTACTCTAGCCTTAATAGTTGATGCTTTCTAAGGATTCACCGGATGAATCTTCTGTCAGACTGGCTTGGCATCAGGATAAGTCGTTATCTCATGTTCGATGATTCTTGGATCAATTTCAGGAATTTACTCATAAGACCAAGAAAAAATGTTGCAAAATTCCTTAAATAAGTGTGTATAGATTCGAATCTCCTCAGGGGATCAGTCCGCTCAGACAAAAAAATTCTCCATGATGCTAGGGGTTCTAGAGATATCTATAGGGATCATTTCAGAGATACTCGCCATATTAACCTCAGTGTAAACCATGTGCATAGCTAGAGGATTAATAGGGCAAGACCTATCTCCATTCATAGTCAACACGAATTCACCTGCCTCTATTCTTCTTAACTCTGGGAGAAAATAAGATCTATGATGGAGATCATCCCAGGGTCTTTCTAGACCAATCAATGCCTCAAGAATAACCTCATCTGAGGGAAATGTTAGGTCTAAAGAATCAGTAGTGGCTATGGAAACTTGAGCCGAAATAGGCTCGAGAACTATATCTAACTCATGTGCGTGAGTCGAATCGGGGTCGGTCGAAGCTTGCTAGAAAATAATGTACGCAACTTCTATCACAGACAAAGGCATGGCCATACTAGGATGCCCTGTCCCTTCCATTAAGGCCGATGGGGAAGGAAGAGTCTATGGATCTTGAAATTAATCCATACAGAACGATGACACTTGAAATATTTCTGCCCTAGGTTGGTCAGGGGTAGCCGATATAAACTTGGCATCACCTTGAGGAGGCGGGTAATAAAAACTACCCATCAAAGGTGGGCACAAAACAACTCCTACATTGATGATGTTGGGCTAAGGGTTATCAATCCTCGGGACCATGGATGCCCCCGATGAAGGGTCAGGCTGGGAGAAGGAAAAGTGATCAATTGTCATGATTCGACTGTCATGTGGAAACAACAAGACCTAAAAAATTGTGGCAACCACTGCATGAATTGCATATGTCCAACTCCTTCCTAATAGAAGGTTGTAGTTGAGAGGTGCATCGACCACTTAAAATTCAAAGCACATGGTCTTCCCTCCTAACTGCATGGGGAAAGAAGGAATGATTCCATGTGGTCTAAAAGGAAGATTGTTGAAAGTAGTAAGCATAGTAGGTGACGGAGACAAAACAGGTTGGCCAATGGCCTTCCAACATGACAGCAACATCATCTAAGTTGAGGCACCCTCATCAACCACCGTGAGAAAGATATTCCAAGTAAAATATTTCATGGGGTGAGCCAATACTATCTAAAACGCAACATGGTAAGGGAGATGAGGTTTCAAGTCAGTCGTATAAAGCATGATCATTCCTATATTAAAAGTCTATGTAGATCCTAAGGTAGATAACATAGACTTTCTCTGCGAAGGGAAGATCTGGAGGACTTCCTAAGCGGATATCACATAAGGGGTTTGTGAAAAATATTCCACCACATAGTATTTTTGGGCGGCCCTCTCATTCAGATTATGAGAATCTTTCTTGAACGCCGCTTTTAGGATACGTGTCATTGATTCACCTAATGTCTTCTCGATCTGGAGAGGAACTGTTGGGTTTGTGGCTTCTTTACCCTTTTTAGCAGATTTTGATATTCTATAATTGTGTTTCGTAGTCTCTATATAAGCATCACCTTTCATCATGTAAACGTTTGTGGCCAAGGGGTTACTAGAATATGCGGGGGGTCCTTGACTTCCCCCATCTGCACTCGAAGAAGCTTGAGTCATATTTTACCAGTGTGGAAATGGGTTCATTAGCACAACAAGTTGTTGCTACACCAATAACTTCTAGGCCTCTACAAGTTGAGGGCACAAGTGAGTCAGGTGATCCTCCATGAAAAGGTTATGTTAGCACTATAAGTCACCTATGGATTGCAGTAGAGGTAAGCCCAATACCGATCATTTTGTATGTCACAATGAATAAATTAAATGAGGTCAAATGGGCATAGACTCAAGAAAATATCGCTTTAACTCAGAAATATGAACCATCTAATGCATGAGCAAGTGAGGTCTTGATTTAACTTTAGTCATAAATTTGTAGTAAAGGGTGAGTAGGGGGGATAATAGGTGAGGAGATGTAGAGGTCTTCTATGGACATCTAGTCTTCTAGCAACTTAAGGAAGAAAAGATTCAAGAACAAGATCCTCTTGGACCTAAACATTTGGAAAACTAAGAGAATGTTATAACAATACTGCAATCAAACCTCCATTGAAACATAGTCACAACAACTCATGTGAATCCTTCAATCATGAAATCTTAGTATCAGATGCAAAAGAGTGGATAAAGAAGTTGACTTAAATTAAACAAAAAGTATTAAATCTTATTACATAATAGAGAACTAGAGTTGCATCAAAATATTACAATCGAGAGCCTAGCTCAACCATCGACCATAAAAAAATATAAAAAATACCTACATATACTCATAACATTTCTCCCCTAACAACAGAGGTGTGCCCAATTCTTTGCATTCAAGTCCTTACATCTGCATGCTCTATGGTAGACTGATCACACAACCTTTTGTCAGACATGAGCTTCTGTCATATGTGATCGTGCTTCGGAAAGGACCTACAGACGATTCAACTTGCTGATAGTCCCTTTGAGATTTCCATTTATGGAGGAAATGATGTTCAACCACTGCCCCTCCAAATTCATTAACTGACTTTCTCGAGATCCAGATAGGCCCAAGTCAACTTGGCACCTAAAACGCGATGGGATCACCCTGCCCTCTGGCCATCTGGATCTATGTTATATGTTGGTGAGGAATTGGTGCAAATGGCATGAAAGCAGACTAGACGGTCGACCAGACGGGAGGCTATGGTGACAAAGAGGAAATTGAAAACACATGGGAGCCAACATGCAGGAACTAAAGTGGAAGAACAAAGAGGGAGGAGAAGGAGGTAGGGTAGTGTGAGTGGTTAGGATGGAAACACAACAATTTCGACGAAGGTGACATGGATGGGAAGTGGAAGACACATTCCAGGAAATGACAGGCGACATAGGAAAAAGGGATATGTTATAGGCAAAGAGATGAGTGAGTGGAGGAAAGGTGTTTGTAGGAGAGTAGGCGGTAAGCAGAGGCAGTAAGCAGTCTACAGGAGGAGGGGTGGAGTGGTAAGTTGTTTAGTGAGGGGGGGGTTCGAGTTAACGAGGAGGCACCACAATAGTGGGGGCCCCGCACTCAGAAACCACCAACTTGGAACCCCCCCTCTCATTAAAGGTAGAATGTTTGGGGGGCTCTAATATGGATTGTTCATCATAGATCTGAGCGTGCCAAGATAAGCCTCTTAGATCTATGATCCCTTTACCACATCGAGGCCCTGAGTTAGGACATAACTCATTTTGTGGGATTTTAGCCACCTCTTTCAGCCATTTTCTCGCCAGCATGTCGGTTCCTAGGGAAAACACCCCTGATCCATAATATGTGTTAACATTAGGCTCCAAGAACTCCCTGCAAGGCTCTAATAACTCCTTCTATAGCTTCAGTGCCTATAATATTGGGTTGTGGAGTCACTTCATTAAAACAAATATAAAAAGAAAATGGTATTTACAATGACATAGGAAGCCATTCATGGCTTAAACAAAACATTTCTTCAGAAAATGCCCATTTACAAAGCCTCCAAAAACTTCATCACCCTCCAAATTATGCAACCTGTAAGTTTTATTTGGAATCTTCTCATAGATTTTGAAGGGGTCGATCCACAAGGTATCAAATTTTCCATGCTATCCTTTGTTCTGCTTGGGTGCATCCCATTTAAGTACTAGATCTCCTAGCTGGAAATCCTCCTTTCTTACTCTCCTGTCAAAAACCTGCTTGATCTTCTGTTGATGCTGATGTGATTTTTCTAGTAATTGCTCTCTAGTCTGTTGTACTTCCTCCAACTGTTGTATCCTTATGATCATATGATCAGTCTCTCCTTGGCAGTCTTGGAAGAATTTTTCCATGGGTAAGGCTAGCTAAGAAGGAAATATTGCCTCAACTCCATATACAAGATGAAAAGGAGAGACACCTAGAGATCTATTTGTTTTCACTCTGTCAGTCCACAAAGAAAACTTGAGCTTTGAATCCCATGCTTTCTTATTGTCCTCTAACAATATTTTGATGATATTTATAAGGATCTTGTTAGAGGACTTTTCTAATATGTTTCCTTGAGGGTAATGAGGATTTGAGTGAATCAATGAAATTCCTAACTGCTCACAAAATTGAATCAATGGTTCAACCTTAAAGGATGTAGCATTATCAGTGACAATTCTTTTCGGACAACCAAACCTTTCTATAATATTCTTAATAAAACCAATGATTTCCTTATGAGAAGCACTCCTTGTGGGGATATATTCTATCCACTTGTTAAAGTAATGTGTGGAAGTCAATATCCACTTGTGCTTACCACTAGAAGCCGCATGAATTTCCCCGATAAAATCTAGGCCCCATTGTTGAAAGGGTCTTGAGGCCACCACAGGCTTCAAAGGCAAGGACTTGAGTTGTTGTTTTCCTGAGAATTTCTGACACTTGACACAAGACCTAATTTTATCACAAACATCAGTGAATAGACTAGGCCAGAAATAACCATCTTTGAGAATCTTGTAGTCTATGGTTCTCCAGAAGTGATGTCCCCCACACAAACTGTCATGAAAATCAGACATGATTTTTTGGTCCCGTGGGTCTAAACATCTCAGCAACAGCCCTAGAGGATATTTCCAATATAAAAATTGACCAATGAGGCAATGTTTAATTGATCTAAGCTTTAAAGCTCTTACTTTTCTTTTTTCCATGCCATCAGGAGGCTGCAACTTCTATAAAAATAAAATGATGTCCATGTACCAAGCACATTCTGCTAATGGAGGGTTGACTTGAGAATGTGTATCAGACAACTCAGTCTGGTAATTTTCTGAGCAAGCATTGACGAAATTTATCCCCAAGTATTTGCAATTAGATTCATCCAATATCCTATCTAAACCTTGATGCTTAACCAAATTGGTGGGCCTTATCTCTAAGTCAAATTCAAGGATTTTAGAAATCCATTTTCTCCTTCTTTTGTCTATGTCAGGTTGAATGCGAATCTCCTTCACAGAACCTGAAGGGACATAAGAAATGATCTTTGAATGCAAAACATGGACCCTAAAATATTTGAGGGCCTTCACTAGAGCATAGGCTTGTTTTTCCATGATATCATATTTCAACACTAAATCTCTCAATGCCCTACTGAAAAAGGAAATGGACTGTTCAAACCTTTCATCATTCTTTTGCAACAAAACGACTGCCATTGTGTCAAATGAAGCAAAGGAGAAAATCATAAAATCTTTGGAGTAATCAAGACTAATCAGCACAGGTGCTTCAGTCAAGGCCTTCTTTATCTAGTGAAAGAAATTTTTAGACTCAACAATCCACTTGACTTCATTTCCTTTCCTCAAATTGACTTTTATAAGCTTTACCATTTTAACAAAATTGGAAACAAACCTTCTCAAGAAATTAAATTTTCCCAAGAAAGATTGGACTTCTTTCCTGGATCTCGAGAGTGATAGGGTTTGGATTTATTCTACCCTGTTGGGATCAATCTTGACTCCCTCAGCTGATACTATGTGCCCCAGTAATTTACCCTCCTTCATGGAAAACAATGATTTCTTGGGATTTAAGGAGAGGCCAAATTTCTTGCATTTCAAGAAAACCCTTTTCAAATGATCACAATGCTCTATATCATATCTAGAGAAAACTATAATGTCATCCAGATAGGTGACCACAAACTTGTCCCTTTCTCCAATGAAATCTATATCCATGGCTCATTGAAAGGTCTCCCCTGCATTCATCAATCCAAAGGGCATCTTAGCGTGCATGAATGTACCCCGAGTGGTGAATGTTTTTTTTATCTATATTCAGGAAACGCCGAGATCCAATTGTAGTTGGAAAATCTGTCAATCATGGATATCCTTGATTCACCAGTCACCCTTTGTAATATGTGTTCCATATTTGGCAAGGGCTAATTTTCCTTCTTTCAGCTTTTGTTCAGGTTCCTGAAATTGATGCAAAATATGCTTTCCCCACTCTTCTTTCTCTCTGAGACCACGTTGGTCACCCACTCTGAATACCTCAAAGGAATGCTGATCTAGGCATCCAACAACTTCATCACCTCTTTCTTCATGATTGGCAGCTGCATAGGATTTATCGGTCTCAATTTCTTCCTATACAACTTAGCATCCTCCCTCAGTGGAATTTTATTCTCAATCACACCTATGTCATAATTCCTAAGATATTCATATTTCCATGAGAACGCATCAGCAAACTTTCTCAATAGCTCAGCATATTCGGCCCTCTTCTCCTTTGACAGGTTGCTTGACAACTTGACAAACTTAGGATTTTTCTTTTGTACCAATGTTGCATTCGGATATGTCAGTATCATCAAGAAACCTTCTAGATTTCACTGCCACATCATTACTGTCGAAAATCCTTTCCAAAGGAACTAGTTCCTTTGGAATATGATTGCTTGGTAACTGCACAATGTGATGATTAACAATTTTCTTTAAAAGTACATTAGCATATAGATCATTTTCAGAATCATGATCTTCATCTATGTGTAAGGCAAAAAATTCATCAACAGTTTCTAGGAACCTCTTGATTTCACAATCATCATCAAATACCTTCCAATGCTTGACATTTCCAAGTATAGAGTGTCTATATTTTACCTCTACATCATATCTGAGTCTAGGTGGTAGAGGGATTCTGAACATGGATGAGTTTAGGGGCTAAATTTCACTCATGGGCTAATTTTCCATGGTTTTTCCAAAAATGAGATTCACTATTTTTAAAATGATTCGCCCAAATTCCTTAGGATAAAATTAATTTACCTTAAAAATCGCCAAAATTTTATAAAAAATATATAAAATCCTTAGAAATATGAATATTTTTACAAAAATATTGTCAAACATTTATAGTTGGCAAATGAAGGATTAGTAAGATTCGCCAAGGTTTCTACATTTTAAAATAAATTTCCATCCTTAAAATCATCCCTGATTCTGAAATTGCTTGCTGAAACAACCAAAGAATCAGCCACTCTGTTCTCCTGTCTTGGGAAGAAACTGTCAATTAGGTCCCACACTTCATTCCTATAAGATATGAGTCTAGGATTCTTGGCTTGGTAAATATTTCTGATCTGATTGATAACCAATTCATCATCTCCAAACAAAACTATTTATTTAATCCCCATATCTTTTGCAACCCTCAATCCCAAAACGAGAGCTTCGTACTCTACCACGTTATTGGTAGTTTCAAATTCTAATTTGTAGGAAAGAGGTATGGTCTCTTGAGCGGGTGAAATAAATACTACTCCATCACCAACACTGACCCTGGATGAAGCTCCATAATTTTTTTTTTCCAAACAAGGCTGATGGAAGAGGAAGCTTCAGGAAAAACATTGGATTGTTTTCTGAGTTCTAGAGGAGGTTCAAGAGCATCAATGAGCTGCAATATAATAGACCCCAAATCAGTGTCAAGTGCAAAGATAGGATGGTTGGTGGGGTTTGTTTCATCGCTATTAATATAATCCAATTGATCTTCCTTGTAAAGTCTTCTATGATCCCCTCCAAACACAGGAATAATGGCATATGTGAGGTCCATTTGCAAGGTTCCGCCAAGTCTTTTTATCCAAGATAGTGACAACAACATGCCAAACTTGGGGGGAACATCAAATACCATAATTTCCATGACCACACTTTTAATGGGAAGCTAAAACAAGGTCACAACCAGGTCCTTGATTACCCCAAGACATTGCACTTTCCTAGAGTCAAAGGAATACAAGTCGTGGTATGTTTTTTGGATTTCTAGTCCTAATTCTTCCATGATAGTTTTGGGCATGAGGTTATGAGACGCCCCTGAATCCATAAGAAAATTATGCAACATCTTACCATGTATGTTCAGTGATGTGTAGAAGGGAGGGGATGAATCACCTCTATCTTCTACCATCGGTCCTAAGATGATTGTTGTCTTCATCTTGCAAATTGATCGAATCTGTGGGATGATTTGAGGGTTCAAGCAACAATAGTTTAGATAGGATTATTTTGATATCTTCATTGTTATAACCCTAAATTGCACCACACATGCTTACCTGGCATTAGGCCAACTCATATCCCTTCTTTGCTAAAAAACTACTGAACAACTCTTCTAAAAACTCAATTTTTAAAAAGTACACGCTAGCTGGCCCACTACAGCCTGCGTGTATCCAAAAGAAAATGCTAGCAGACCCACTACAGCCCGCGTTTACCTTCAGAATCACAAAAAATGGAAATTTGTCGAAGGACAAAAAGCTATGGGTCATTTAACTGAAACTCCTGACCATGCATGGCTGAGAGTTCATCCAAAAACCTAGCCCCTTCTAGCCTATAAAAGAAGGGGTAGGGGTACTATTTGGAAGAGGAAAATTATAGCAAAGAAACTCTGCCCATTTGAAAAATCCACTTGTCCCAACCCTTTAGCCTTTCCTCAAGCCTAAGGAGAATTAATGAAAAACAGTTGGAGGACAAAACAAGAGGAGGAGCTCAGGATCAGGATCAAGGAGTGGTGGTCGGACTTGACTTTGATTGTAAGTTGATTCATTTTGAAAATAATAAAAGAATAATTTTCCCATCCCAATGCATGAGTTATCTATGATTTGTGTAATTTATGCTTAATTTCTAACCCTCAAGTAGAAAAATAGCATGCATGCGTAGTGTTTTGTCTTGATTGCAGGTTAACTTTGGAAGGAGCAGTGCAAGTAAGCGGTCAAAGAGCAATGGAGGATCTACACCAAACATTCGTAAAAAGGTTAGTAGTTCCTTTCCATGCATGTGTCTTGAAAGAGAGGTTTAAGTTTTGGGTGGTAGGTTAAAAGGTCATTTCTTTACTGTCAAAATCTGCATGCAAGTCTGACCCTAGTTTGCTAGTCCGTAGGGTATTATTTCCCAACAACATAATTGGCGACTCCACAGAGGAAGATACTCTTTAGGGTTCCAGATTTAGTTGAGGTTTTTGGGTAGTTTAAAGGATTAGATTTTTTGTTTCTTTGTTTGTCTGTTTTCTGTTAGGTCAGAACTAGCAGGGAACCTGGTTCTTTATACCAGTTTCTCCTTGACTGTTGCTTGACGATAATTATCGGGACACACAGAGGTACACGCAACCTGCAGAAGGCCTTCATGCATGTAACCCGTGCCCTAACCTTCTATAACATGCATGTGAACGCTAGCTGTAGAGGTTTCAGTAGCGTGTAGGAGTCAGAGAGCTTAAGAGGCAGTCCCCCTCTTCCCTGTCAGAATTATACATTCTCAGGGGGATTTCTAGATCTTGTCTGAGTCTTGCTGGTTCACAGTCTTGTCTCAGTTTGCTTTATTGCGTTTGTTTATTTTTGCAATTATTTTTCTTTTCTGTTAAAGAAGAAGAATCCAAGCCTTTAAGAGACCCTGGTTGTCAATACTAGAGGCCTCTTCTAGGTCTGGGATGCCTGTGTTTAGTTTTGTCTTAGAGTTTATACATACACGTGGCCTATGCAAATTCAGCTCGTGGGTACCCGCGCTCTATTGTAGGTCATCACGCGTTTGCACGCGTGTTGTTTCAGTGACAGTAGCGGGCTTGACAGGTTGCTTTTCAATCAGGGTGGGGAAATCATCCCTTCCTGTGGTGAGAAGTGTTCCTCTCAGGGGTTTAAGTCTAGGGTTTCACAGTCAGTAGGTTATGGCCTCTTACCCTTAGCCTGTTTTTTCTTAGTTGATAGTTGATAGAAAAGATAAAAAAGAAAAATTGTGTTTTATGGTTTTTAGACAAGCGTAAGAATCGATACTTTCTTGATTGCCATTGTGTGTATTTTCTCTGGTTCTTTGCGATCTTCACTTTAAGCCAGAATTTTTTTTTTTTTTCTTGGTTTTGTGCTTGTCGGCATTTTCCCTTTTTTGCTTCATTTAGCACTTAAATAAAAAAATATATATATCTCTTTTTCATTTTCTTCTTTGTTTGAAGATTCTGTTGTTGCATCAATATCTAGGGAGAAGTCTTTTTGTTCATAAGTTTTTTGCAGTGCATTTAGAGCATAAGTAGCTCGTAGTCGAGCAAAAATTCCTTTACGTTTGCTACATGAAATCTTAGCAAAATTGAAAAGAAAAAGAAGTCTTTTGTTGTGAAAAGTTGTTGATTTTTGTATTTAGTAAAAGTCTTTTGTTTCCAGCATTTTTCATTCGTCTTTGCTTTGAGTCTTTACACATCATCAGTTTCACCTTCATATCCCGTGACGGAAAAAATCCCATAAAAGAAATGCTAATTTAAAATCTATTAGACTTTTTGTTTGTAGGGTTCAAAAACTAGTTCAGGACTAGGGCCTTGGATTAGGTTGGAGAGGAAACTCTCCAAGGCCACTCAAAACCAAACATTGGAGTCTATGATAGGGAGTGTAGAAGTCCAGTTTCATGGAAGTTATCCGGGACCCCCCTCTAATAGAGGGGATAAACACGAGGTCGCGTAAGGAAAGGTAGTGGAGATAACCCCTCCAAAGCTAGACCAAGCGTAGTGGAGAACACATATCGAGGATTTGTTTTGGGATTCCATCGTTTGCATTTGCCACGGGGCTTCATGGGTCTTGAATCCATTCGAGGTCCTTAGTTGTCTTCCAGACCATTTTCTCTCGATACCCTTGACAGGTTTCGGGCTTGATACCCTTCTCATTGTGGTCTACCCGACTATCGACTGTACCCGCCTGGTGACTGTTCACGTGCTGGCAAACTAGTTTCCAATCCTTTTAGGGACATACACAGGTGATTGCGGGGGTATACCGCAGTACCTAGGACAGACATCGAGCCACGCTTTGTAGAGTATGCCTAGAGGGTGCTTCCATTTTCAAGTTGCACTTGCACCGGTAAGTTGCTCTAGTGTTGGTTGTTGTAACTGTTCTTCAAAATAGTTAGTGATTTCTTGTCTTATCTCTTAGGGGCTTCTTTTTTAGTGTGTGTTACTGTTTGATGGTGTAGAATACCTTAGCATGTCTTGGATCTTCTCACATAGTGGAGGATCCCGATCTCTTCTAGTCATGAAGGCTCTTGGGCCTGCCGCCAGTTATACTGGAGCCACCCCCACCACCATTGAGGCGGAAGCTAGACCAACAAGGGTCTTTCGAAGCAACCGAGTTACAAACCATTGTTCCCAAACAACTCCCGGAGGAATCAATCACCAATCTTGGCTCGGTTGAAACCCCAACCACTGATACTTGGCCATCGGTCATTGTACCAATCCAATTTTATGAATGCCTGTCAGTGCCTCACACCGTTATGGAACCAAACGCTGTTACTTCCTCTGGGAATTCTTCCATTCCCACCATTGTTGATACCACAGGAGAAGCATCTCCTAACTTACCGTCATCGTTCTGATTCACTACGGTCTCGGCCAGAACTACGTCGCACAGTGGACCGACCCCATCTATCGTGGCGGCCACAAATCCCTTCACACCTAGTGCGACAAGCCCTCCGTTCTCATACGGTATGCCTAGTTCGGGTACAAGTCCTGCACTCACTTACTCCACTTTACAAACTTTGGGTCTAGGGGCAGGTAGCTCTAGCGCTCCTCTGCAAGGTAAACTTGGGGGCATTCTTGTCCCTTTTAATGGTTTTCCTTACGCTGGAGGTCATATCTCTCCTTTGTCCCCTTCGCTTGGTGGTCTACATCAGCAGTCCATCAGGAAGCCTACACACACGAGTTCATTTGGAGCTGGGAGTCAAAGAACACCTATGCAAAATCTTCCAGTAGGTTCATCACCATTTGTTTGGAATGGGACGTTTGGCAACAACACTTTCACATCCACTTCTTTCCCATCTGGGGGCACTCCCATCTTTAAACAGTCTACTCCGGTGCAGGGTACTATTCCTACGTCGGGGGCACATATAGCAGGACCTTGGAACTCAGGACAAGGATCCGTTCCCTCCTCTGGAATGTTGTTCTGGGGTAATTCTTTCCACAGTCAATGGAACCCTGGACAGACTTCTATGCCTCTCCCATCAGGACCAGCATGGGGTAATCCTTCCCA
>SNQJ01S0024988.1:41093-66951 GCA_010110895.2 Picea sitchensis
AAAGAAATACCTGCAATGACTTCAAGTTGTATTATTGATGATATAATTGTCTGCTAAATGTCAAACAAATTGTCATAGGTTTTAGTGAAGTCTCTGGAATTTCTGTTGCTCAAATATCTCATTGGTATATAGGATCTTGTATTGGATGGCACTTGTTTCGACATACCCAAGAAAGTACAGTATTATTTTGATCCTATATAAAAACAGGGACTTACTCTCTAGTATATTTTTGCAGTCTTATTACGCGTGATTGCACTTGAGATTTTGGAATTTAGCTCAACAATTGTGAGTTCATGTGATAACACACTCGAGACATATCCTAGTGATCCTAAACCTCATTATACAAGACCCCATTTACCAATGGAAGTTATTCCTCCTCCTCATTGAACCTTGCCTAAGACCGATGATATAAATTTAAATATTGATATGGCTAGTATCTTAGCAAAGGTTAATGTACCCGTCCCTCTTGGTATTGATATTGTAATTTTTTTTTAAATACCTACAACACAGTTGTTGTTGCGACATCTTGGAGTGTCGCTCCCACAGAAACCACGTCAGAGATGATACCTCTTAACATCTCTCTTGCCACGTTCTAGATGTTTCTCTTGCCACCTTCAAGACATCTGTCTTGCCACGTTCAAGACGTCTCTCTTTCCACGTTCCAGACGTCTCTCTGGCCACGTTTTAGATGTCTCTCTTGCCACGTTCAATATGTTGGTCTTGCCATGTTCAATACATCTCTCTTGCTACATTCCAGATGTCTCTCTTGCCACATTCCAGACGTCGATCTTGCCACTTTCAAGACGTTGGTCTTGCCACCTCCAAGACTTCGTAATAACGATGAAATCTATGTCGTCGAAAAAGAGATGTCATGTGAAATGACGTTTGAGGGGGTTCATTGTTTGTTGTTCTCCCGACAATATAAAGTGGCAATTGCGTCGAACGTGCCGTCGGAATTTGACCCAAATGTACTAGTGAATGTTTATGAAATGATATTTTTACAATTTTGCACAAACAACTAATAATTTTCAAAATAATACAAAATAAATGTTTAGGCCATGATCAATACCTCAAATCACCACATAGTCCCTTTAAGAGGGATATTTGGCCTCCAATGGTAATATGGGTGCTCTTAGGAGGTTTTACACATGAGAGATCTGTTTTAGAGATTTAAGTATTATAAGTAGAGGAAAACTAGTGGATTAGGATGTAAACAAACAATCTATAGTTCATGGGCCATGAACATGGCTTCAAAAAACCACATATGCCTTCTAAAAGGGATATATGTTCTTTGAGTTAGATGTATTTTCTCCTATAATCACTGGGATAGTAAAGATGGGTCTCAAGGCCTTGCAAATGGGTGTGGGAGGGAAATAATGCCTCTAATTCCTAGATAAAACTTCTAGGGTCAAGGTCCTTGAATAAAGAAATAAACAATAAAGCATGTCCTATATTGGAAATCATTGTCCTTAGAGTGGGATATGGATTCCAATAGAATTTTTGGTGCACTAGGGATGGGTTTGAGAACATTGATCATGGTTAGGGGAGAAATAAAGTGAATGATTCCCTAAATTAGTATTCTTGAGCTAATGGCCCATGATGAAAGCCTTGAACTAGAACATATAACCTTAAATGTGGATATTTTCCATATAATTGGGATGTGGGTATGATCAAGAGATTGTTCATAGTAGTGATTGGTATCAAGGCCTTGAACATAATCAATGGAAGAAAACAAGGGAATTACACTATAAATGGATCTATAAGGATTATTATCCATGAACATGACCTCAAATCACAATAAAGGTCCTTTAGAGGTGGTTTTTTTCCTACAAGTAGAATATGGGTACGATTATGAAGTCTTGTTCACTAAGGATGGGTCTCTTGAGGCATTGTTTATGGTGAAGAGAGGAAAATAGGGCCCTTGGTTCCTTAATGACTCCTTTAGGGATCAAGGGCCATAAATAATGCCATAAACCGCATAACATGTCCTCTATAATGTATCATTATCCTTCAAGTGAGATATCTGTACCATTATGACATTTTATATATCAAGGACGAGTCTTGAGGCCTTAACCATGAGTCAAGGAGAAATCCATGGAATTAGGCCCTAAAGAAATATAATTCAGCTAACTGGCCATAATTAAGGCGTTGAACTATAAGATTGGCCCTCTAAATGGGATATTTAGCATACTAGTGTGATATGGGTACCATTTGGATTTTTTTTGCATTAAGGATGGGTCTTAAGGCCTTGACCATGACANCATAATCAATGGAAGAAAACAAGGGAATTACACTATAAATGGATCTATAAGGATTATTATCCATGAACATGACCTCAAATCACAATAAAGGTCCTTTAGAGGTGGTTTTTTTCCTACAAGTAGAATATGGGTACGATTATGAAGTCTTGTTCACTAAGGATGGGTCTCTTGAGGCATTGTTTATGGTGAAGAGAGGAAAATAGGGCCCTTGGTTCCTTAATGACTCCTTTAGGGATCAAGGGCCATAAATAATGCCATAAACCGCATAACATGTCCTCTATAATGTATCATTATCCTTCAAGTGAGATATCTGTACCATTATGACATTTTATATATCAAGGACGAGTCTTGAGGCCTTAACCATGAGTCAAGGAGAAATCCATGGAATTAGGCCCTAAAGAAATATAATTCAGCTAACTGGCCATAATTAAGGCGTTGAACTATAAGATTGGCCCTCTAAATGGGATATTTAGCATACTAGTGTGATATGGGTACCATTTGGATTTTTTTTGCATTAAGGATGGGTCTTAAGGCCTTGACCATGACACGGGGAGAAAAATAAGGTCCTTAATCCATAAATCAATCTTATAGGTCTTATGGGACATGAAATATTCCTCAAATTGCCACAAAAACTCTCTAGAAGGTACCTTTTTCCTTGATTGAGATAAGGGTACCATTTAGAGGTTTTCACACAAGAGATGAATCTCAAGGCATTGGCCAAAAATAAATATTATAGGGAGTTAGTCATTGAAATATTCCTCAAACCATCATGCATACCAAAATCACTAGCATCTTGGTGGGATACATGCTTGATTAAGAGATTTTTCATGTCAAGCATGGGTTTCTAGGCCTTGACCATGGTCTATGAAGGAAAAGAAGGGTCATATGGTCTAAATTAGTCTTCTAAGGATCATAATATTTGGAATTTAAGTGATATATGGGTAGCATTAAAAATGTTTAGACATAATGAATTGGTATTAAGAGTTTGACCATGGTCATGGGAGAAAATAAAGGGTCTTAGGACCTAAATTAATATTTTAAGGATTATGAGCCATGCAAAAGTCCTTCAATCACTACAAAGGCCTTCTAGAGGGGATATTTGGCCACCAATTGGGATATGTGTTCCAATAAGAGGTTTTATGCATGGAGGATGGGTTTCAAGGTCTTGGCCATGGTAAGGAGATAATATTAAGGTATTCAAATTGTATCTAAATATTTGAAGGATCCAATCCATGAAAATGGACTCAAAGAACAACATAGACCATCTAAAATATATATTTTATCTCCAAGTGGGATATGGGAAATATAGGAGCTTTTCCATGCTAGGGATGGATCTTAAGGTGTTTACCATGCTCAAGTAGGTATAAAAAGAGTCATATGAACTAAATGAAGATTGAAGTCCTCATGCAACTAATAAAGGCCTTGGATCATTACACATGAATTTTAGAGTGGATCTTTAACAAATAAGTGGGGTATATACACCTTTAAGAGATCATTTTTCACTAGGGGTGGGTATGAAAACCTCATATATGGTCATATGGGAACTGTTACAAATATTTCCAGACTATATTGTTCTCAAGATATTTCCCATGGTCCAAGGATAAAATTTGATGTCTTAGGGACCAAAATATGCTTTTATGGTTCGTGGACCATAGATAGAATTCTACACAAGCATTGTAAATCCAATATTTAACCCAAAAGTATAATATGGATGCCATGATAAGGATTGAAATGCTAGAAATTGGTATTGGGGCCCTATCCATGGTCCAAGGATGACCACTAGTGTCTTAGAGACAACCACATAAAACTTTCATAATAAATGAATAAATATGACGATTAAAGATTAAACTATGCCATGGTAGGAGGATTTTGCAATCATAAATTGAAGTCTTAATCCCTTCAACATCTATATATGTATTTTTCAAGGAGAAGATGAATATTATAGAAAATAAATCATTCATAATTATTAGTGGATTATATGCTAAAAAAATTCTTATCACTTATAATGATAGCAAAAAATCCATAGGTGGAAGATATGACCTTATCCCTAAGAATATATTTTAGACCCTAGTGGTTTTCCTTGGACCATAGTTAAGGACCTAATAGCAATTCCTAGTATGTAAAACCTCTTAATGACATCTGTTTGATGTTTTTGGTGTAATAATTACATTTATAGGATTTGTGTGGTGGTTTTAGACCCTATCCATGGTCCATGACCAATAAAAACATATTTTGAAACCTATGCCATTGGTTTTTATCCTTGGACCATGGGCCATGTTTGAACAACCATCTAATGTGGATATCATTGTCATGGTTTCCATATGAACATATTTAAGTTCTTAAGACCCATCCCAAATGAAATTATTCTCATAATGACATCTTTATATATTTATATCTTTTATTGTTAAGGAAAAGCATCAACCTCATAGGGTATTATTACAAGATTTTTAAGATCCCATGTAACAGACCCAACCCTCTAAATACCCTTTTAAGGGATGGGGTATTAAATTTTTTCTTTTCTTCAACCATATCCAAACCTATTTTTTAGGATACCATCGTCTCCTGCTTCACGAGAGATTTCCAACAATTGTAAGTTTGCTCAAAACAAAGCTCTAGATCAAAAGTTATGGCCTTTTAAAGATTTGAGACCTTAATTGGCCAAATAACTCTTAATTGCCATGTTTCACCCACATGGATCCATGTCACTTGTGTCACATGACATTTCACCACACATCATCCTATCACATAGACATGGCTGCTATCGTGGATGTTGGCATGGATCCTTCCATGCAACTCACCCGGCATCAACCCTCGGGCTTTTATGTGTCCAATGTCAACCTCCACATCCTCCTGAGATATGGTCTCATTAGATACTGACACATGTCCACCGATCATCAGAACCCTAAGATCTCGAAACCTTGGATCCTAGGATCTCGGGACCTCAACCTTTTCTCTATTTGCAAATTCCCAAAATTCCTAATCTAGGATGAATTTACATCTAGGTATATGTGGCACTGCCACAAGCTGCCACATGGCATAACACATGGCTTAGAATCACTTACCACCTAGCATGGCACACTACCATTGTCTGTCACCTAGTATCACACATGTCACAACCCATACTCGACACGTGGGCATGCCATTATCTGCCACTTGGCATGACACATGACACTCGTACCACTCGACACGTGGCACCAATTTTCTATGAATTTTTTCCCAAATATTCCAAAACAAGGTAACACGTAGCACCAATGATGGATGACACATGGCCCTCCCAAGTCATGAAACATGGGTCATTCATAGTGCTACATGTCACTGTCGGGACATTTATGGTGTTATAGCGACCTAAAGGATCGAAAAATGGATATTTTTCCATCGTATGGAAACTAAAGGGGATGTGTCTCACCACCTAGTGGTCGCGAACATCTGGATCTCGACACTTAAACAATATCTTGTATACTAAAATTCCTAGTGGTTCATCGTTTGGGGATTACGAGACGATTAAGTGTCGTTAATCACAAGGTTAGAACCCTCTATCTTCACCACAAGATCTACAGCTTAGATCCGTTGGATCCACAGATCTGAAAACTCATATTTTAAGGCGCTCTTTTAAAGGCTTAATCCTAACTGGGGCCCACACTTGACCTTTTATCAAGTCAAACAATGACAAGTGTCAATATCTTGACCTCATATCTGCTAGGTGGCATGCCACATCACACTTGAAATCACCCTCTCTCTCTCATGCTTATACTTATATATAAAAATAAAAGGTTTGGAACCCCATGTGGGAACCCTACCTATAGGGTATGAGTCATTGGGTGTTTTAACGAGGTATTTTACTCGAAACCTCCTGATACACTGATATTTGATATGTTGGTATATCAACTTGAACCCCTTCCTTAGATTTGTTACAAACTCAATGGTTGATATCTCTTGCCATGTGGATCTCATGATTGAACAAACGAGGTTCTAAAAAAAGTATTAAGTCCAAAAGTATCCACCCATCAGGGACCCACACTCAGTCCGTCAACCACTCATAGGTCACCATGTGTCGTCCTTCGACGTAGAAGATGCTATGTTCACAATGACATGTCATACCAACCTAATATTTACTTCACCTCAGTTATATGCGATAAGGTAATGAACCAAGGGATGCAACCATGTTCCCAGGGTTCTCGTTCCTCTGATACGATTTATAGTTGGCGTTCAACCCAAAAATGATCCAACAATTCATATTTTATTGCACTGATATTCAAGGAACTATGATGGGTAACCAACCCACCCGTGGACAACTGAGATTGAATCTTAGTTGAGGGATCAAAAACTGTTGAGTCTTATCATTGCAACTAGGCGTTAAGTGTATTATCATTCACTCTTTAGGATACATAAACTAATATCCTTCCTAGGTCCTCCATAGGGGAACATGAAAAAAAATGAGAATCCCAAATCCTGCGACTTCTCTTAGTAATATCCACATCCACCCAGCTAGACTATGCCACCTAAAAATATGTAATCTCTGATACAAATTTCACTCCTCTAAATGTGCTACTTATGTACAATATTTATGCACAATATATACAGGGTATACATGCAACATATTCAGGAAAACCATAACAAAGATACATAATTCCAAAAACAATTACCATGGAAGAGAATGCATAATTATAGTTCTTGTACCATTTAAACAACAATATACTGGAATATAATAACACAACATATACTCAATGTAGGAACACACAATTATTCATACAATAATTAAAACAAACACTTGGAAAACACTTAACTAATATAAATGCCTACCAACTGTATGTAGACCTTCGATTTTCCTCCTAGCCTTAGACTTTGTTGCTTATAACTCAACAACAGGTCACCCCCAATATGGGCATAAAATCCACTAGTAAAAAGGCTTCCTAAGCCAACAAGGGTCCACAATCAATACCAAAAGGGTCTAGGAAAAGGTACCAAACCTCAACACCACTCCAAACTACAACCGCTCATTCCCCATCAACCTACACAACCCAAGGTAGTTTTCCCCCTTCTTCACACCATGATCCCTTAGGCTACACCACTATAATTCTAGGGCTGCAACATAGGATGAACATGAAGTCTTAGATCATTTTGGCTCTAGGAATTCCATTTTCTCTCAGAGGTCTCTGGGTACCCTCGAAACCTCACATTGGGGAACATATCCCCACACTTCTCTCTCCAAAAAACCCAAGGAGAAGTGTACACACAACCAGATCCACCTAGGATCTACAAGGTACTTTCATCTCCATAGATCCATTCTCCATGATGGTTCTTTCCCCATCTATAATGAATGACTAGAGAATGAGATTAGTAAGGATGATAGCCTCAAATATTACTCAATGTAAGTATGTGATGGAAGCAGGGTACCAATGGTAGTAGAAGAGAGTCCTCCTTTCCACTCTCATGAGCATGATAGTCAAAAACACCCCCATGGTTGGATAGAATGATGTTAATTACACTAAATTCCCTCATTATGTTGCATGTGCCTCAAATGACACTTGTCACTTCATGAAACCCCATTTTCACCCACTTGGTGGTTTGTTCCCTTTATTTGGGAACTTAGGATAGAATAATGTATCCCATAAATTATGTTTTATAAAATATTATTAAAATATTCCCTTGGCCTAATCCCCTTAGAATTATCCCCTTAACCTAAGACTCTTAACCCCCTTTACCTCTCTAGTGGAGTCTATCCCCCTTACTCTTTTGTCAGGTTATTATGCAACAATGATGTGATTTTATTAATATCTAAGTATGATTACATAATACACATGATAGGCCTACAGGCCTTTTAGCATCTAGCTCACCAACCTATTTACTACATGGGCACTATGTAACTAAGAATCAAGGCTCACCAGCCTATATGATAAATTACAAGTGGGGTTCAACCTGGGGGTATGACATCCCCTCTTCATTTTTATAGAGGTGGTACTCCTCTTTCTCACTCTGATTGTAAATTCACTTATTCAAACAATAGATTTAAGAATTCATATTATCTACACCTAAGAGTTGACCAAATGGTAAAAAAATGAAAAATTAATGAATGGTAAACCATAGAAAAATAATAACCTAAATTGAAATATATTGAACAACTATATCCATTACATCGAATGCATTCATAGAGTAAGTGGAAAAGGGTTCAAAGAAATATATATAATCAATAAAATAAATGAAGGCCCAAATAGAGGTATTTAAATTATTTCAAACATTTAAACTCATAAAGATGATATTGAAACACATACACAAGATATCATGATTTAATGAATGTCATGAATCATAAAATTTATGAGCTCCACAAATAATTCTCTATGAGAGTCCTTAAAAGAAAATTACAAATTGGTTGTCCAAGTTCAAATAAAATGTGTGCACAAACCATCACAATGTAATATTCCTGATACTTAAACAATAAAAGGAAATGTGTTCATCCTTGTGGACTAGGATGAGATTCCTCAGAACCATATAGTAGAAGAGGTAACTTGGAATAAGAGAGAAAATCAATCAAGATTGGCTTTACATGTAAACAATAAGCACATAAATATGGATAATCAGATATTGATATGAAATAAAGGAAATTTCTTCAAAATAGGTGTACTCAAAAAATGAAAATAGATTCTGATTGATGGATTTCCTCTACTTGATCCTTTGATAGAGATTTACAAATATATCTAGAACTTGGACCCTCCCAATGCAACTTATTCCTTGTAGTTATTGAGGATTAGTTCTTTCATTCATTGAATTCTTGAGCCAATTTTTGAGATATTCTTTTAACAGTGGAATTGTTATTTCCTTCTTTACTCGAAGAAAAAATATATCATCTTATATCGCTTTGCATTCAGAGCATAATTGTTGTATTTATGTTAGATCATATACATTATCATTAACAAAGTTAATGAACCATCGTTTTATTTCTTCTTATGGGAAACTAGTGACATTGTCAAACTTACTACCCCATGAAATCTTGAGGATGTTTAACTCATGCTATAATTTATCCTTTGTTAACACCATTGAATATATAATTAAGGGTGGGCCCTCAAGTACCTTAACTATTTTTGTTGATTTTAAAAATGAATCACTTATGCTTTCCTCAATATTTTTCCAACTTGCAATTAATTCCAATAGGACCTCTATTCTTACGAACCAACCAACCTTTATTTGTTTGATTCTATTTTTTGAGAGTAGATATTGTTGCTTCCTATTAAAATAATTCACATCTGATAATTAGGATACAAATGTACTCAAATCATTTCTATAAAAATCCTTGTCATTGTCCAATTCTTGTCAAAGGAAATCGGTAAAAGAAGAAATTCTTTGAGAAAGATTTTGTACATTAGTGGCTACTTCCCATGCTTGCAAAATTTTGTTGAGTCACTTGTTTATGTTATCTACAACATAATTTATGATACCACTTAACAATTTGGCATCCTTTCTTACTCTAGCAGATGTTCCTAGTGTTTCTTGTAGAAATGTTTCTAGAACCACAATAGACAATGCTTGTACAAACAATGGCCTTGGACTTAAAGCGTCCTCCAGTTCACTTATCCTCTTTTTTAGTTTGATATTATCTAATTCATGTTCTATGATAGAATGGGAAATATCATATCCAATGGTGAGATCTAACTTGAGTATTCCAAAAGGTCCAACTCGTGAAACATCCACCTATGAATTCCACTTTTCTAAGACCTTTTTATTATTAACATGAATTATTTATATATGCACTTTTCTAGCTTATTTATTGTATTTATTTTTATGTAAAGTTAAGGTTTGTTTCTAAAATATTTTTGGTCCCTCACTGGACAGATATTCCACCAATTCTTGACTCTCATCTACCTGTACTACTACCCTTTTGGGTACTTTGTTATCATTATCAATTTCCATCTCAACTAAATCATCACCTGGGAATTCAAGGATCTGAAAATGTTTGTTGCTATAACTCATTTTTCTCTTTGTCTATCATTCAACAGTATATTGAAATAAAGGGGAAGGGATCATCTCCATCACCTCCTCTTCTACATATTTCATTAATCTCTCCGGGGGGGGGGGGGATCATCTCCATCACCTCCTCTTCTACATATTTCATTAATCTCTCCTTTACTCACATTAATCTCTTGGATTCTATGGGTGGAGGCAGAACTCTTATGTGGGAGGCGAGTAGAACCAATATGAGCACTAGTCTCAATTTTACCTCTTTTATTACATTTTCCTTGTTGATGTTCATTATTCAAATTTGTATTTTTATCTTGGGTGTTTGAATTGATCTTTGTGACCAAATCATTGTTACAAATTTGTTTCTCTTTTCTGGAAACTGCTCTTGTGGTGTTAGGATCATTAACCCCTGATCCTTTTGTGACTTCTAGTAATATTGCAAAAGTAATACTATAAACAATTGAAGATAAATGAGAAGAAAAGTTTCCTTTAGGATCAAATACTTTGAAGGATTCAACTTCTTTCAAATAGAATCAATTCAATAATGCAACTTATTTCATCCAAATGAGTTAGGCCTTTGATTGAAATTATAGTGACGCAAAATGGTAAGGAAATAAACTTCCTCTTCTTCTTTTTGTCAAAGAAGGAAGACCAAGACTTGTACTATCTATAAACTTCAACAAAAAAATATTTATCACCCACAAAAATGGGGAGAAGGAAGGACTTTCCTTCAAACCCATAAAGCCTAATGTTAGTGGATTCGTCCTTGTATACATAAATTCATTTTCTCTTGAGAAAATTTAAGGCTTACTGTGTAATTGTCAATGGTTGCATCCCAATGAGAATGTATCTAAATTCTCTGATGAATTTATCTTGAACTTGGAAGAATTTATCTGGGGCCATTGGGGGTAACCCTTCAAATACATTACATTACACTATAGAAAATACCAAATATGCAGTCATGAAAAACCTCTTTGTCATAATGTAATTTGACAATTGATAATAGTTTTCAACTGAAAGAATTTCATTCTAGTCAAATACTACTTTCATGTGAACTGAGAAGTGTAGCACATACAAAATGTGCCTAGGAATGAAGGATGTAGAGTCATGTCCCACCAATCATGAGAAGTTCCAGGAAAAATCTTGATATGGCTCATACGAAAGCCATATATAAATGTGAGTAGTATCAATTGGCATTGTTGAAGATGATGCCAGGAAGTCCTTCAATAAATTCACTCCACCACCTTGTGCATATAGAAAATAATTGGTCTCTAGAATCCTTAGATATTTATCTAGAGTGGGGATTCATAGCATTCTCTTGAATACCTTTGAATTCAAAATAATGGGATTCATCTCTTTAGAAAAAGATTGAATCATTCTATGCTTGGAGTTGAATCTACTTGCGCATCAAGAAATTAATTCTATGACATCAAAATCTTCATGCATGCAACCATCCTTAGCTGTACCATTTTTCCAAATTTTATTAGCAATTTTTTTCTCAAGAGTAGGTTGTACTGATATGCAATCGACCACTGAATATGTTTATTCTAACAAGCGAGGGATTTGACAGTATCTTCGCAGAAAGGTTATTTTTTTGTCTAATTTCGATATTTCACTCTTTTAAATACACTTTGAGATATGTGAAGGTTATTAATATGAATCACGAATATTAACTTATAAGAGGATAATATCATTAATACTTCTTAATGATACATCCTTTCACTATGTTCAGTTTCCTTTGGAATGAACACAAACTTTTAATAGTAATTATCCTTCATATCAAAATGATGTTTTTGAAACCATGAAAATTAAGCCTCGTTTACTTCTGAAAAACGTCTTTTCCTTGTGAACTGGGTAATCATAAATGCACCATACATTTCCTTGAGAATTAAAATTGGGAATGGTTTTAGTGCAGGAAATATACTAAGTATGAGAAAATTGGTGCATGAGTAAGGTAAAGCGACAAGTCTTGCAGAGGAGTGACTCATGCAAAGAAATTAATCATGTGAGAGAAATGATGTGAAAAAATGGTTCATCTCAAGTTCTTTGCATGATATGTAATTCAGAATTGATTAAGTATAGGTTATTTGGTAAAGAGGGGATATAGAAGGCAATGTGGGAAAAAGGTGTCGTGGATAAAAATATGTTACAAAAAATCGTCGATGCGGAGGGGAAGTGTTATGGAGAAATGGTCATTTGTTGATTTATTTACATGAGACATGATTCATGAATAGGATAAATATGGGACATTAATATAGAGAGGATGATATTCATGTGGAAAGATTAAATTTTGAAGAAAAAGGTTTTGCGAAGAAGTGGTTGCTTGATGGGTTCTCCACCTTTGCATTAAATAAAAATTGAAAATAGACTAAGTGTCAATTCATGCAAGAAAAATTGAAGTACCAATGCAAAGTGAAAATAAATAGTTTCCATGAAGAGAACAGAGTATAAAATTAGTGTCAGGCTTCTCTGCATGGTGCAATTTATGAAAATAACTAAGTGTTGGAAGTCTATCATTTTTTCATGAAGTAATGAGGAGATGTAGAACTTCTACAGGATGCAGAGAATGATGGATTGGAATAGAAGGGAATTTTTTCCACATAGAAAATCTTAACTTGAAGGAAAAGGTTGAGACATGAAAATGAATCAACATTTCAACTCCAACTATGGGACAGTGACCCCTTATGGGTTGCTGAGAGCCCATAAGGCCTTGATCATTGGGCATGGAGTCGAAAACAATTATATACACAAAATGGATACGAATATTGAATGTAAAAATTGGACTATGTTACACTGGTCATTCAAAACAAATGGGATGAACAAAGGAGGAAGTGTTTCAAATACTTCCCATTTACAATCATTTTTAGAAGTTTTCCATCCATGCCTTTCAACAAATAAGAATGGAAATCATAATTTTTCTCAATCTAATAATGATCAGAATTTTATTGAGAACAAAATGAAGGCAGATATATAACAAGGAAATACAAAGATATATTGTAAGAAACACAGAGATACAGTAAAAATCAATTCCTATTAATGAAATGAAATATATAGGAACTACAAAATATAGAGTGAAATGAACTCGCTAGAATGGTGGCAACGTATATCTGAGAAGAGATGTGATGGCTACTCACATTCGCGGGAAAATGATTACAATTAGGCTCAAAAGGAATTTTTAACAGAAAGGATTAATAATAAAAACCTAAACATCCAAAACCCTAACCCCAAAATATGAAATTCCAAAAGGTTTGTGGGCCTCTATGGGGGTATTTGATACGCTAACTTCCCAAGGTTGTAAATTTTTCATACAATATTTGTTTTGAGATCTCGGTATACCATTAGAAAGGTTTAGTCAAGAATTACACATTTTGTTTTTCCTAGCATCTTTGTTGGAATACATGTTAGACGTTGTCATGCCAAAAAACTGTCATTTAGGGCCTCAAAATGGCCCTAGAAGTTTAGGACGCAAAAAACTATAGAAAAACTACCAAGGTGGAAAATTTTGTTTTGAGCCATTGGAATAGGTGGGTGGCCACTGATATCCATGTGAATCATGTTGATGAGAACCCAGAAGGCCTTGATCATTTGGAATGGAGTTGAATAAAATTATCTACAAAAAATGGATTTGAATAGTGAATGTACAAAGTGGACTATGATACACTGGTCATTCAAAACCAATGGGATGATCAAAGGAGGAAGTGTTTCTAATGAAATCATTGGTCAATTTCCAAGGAATACATATATTATTACACACTATGCAACAACTACATCACTATATAGTTTCTCTCCATAAAACTCTTTGGACTTCTTTCACACCAAAATACGCAGAGAATGGATTACTCTTCTAGTAGCTTCACCAATCAAGTTGCTCCAAAATTCTCCCAAGTTCCTCTCTTAAGAAATGTTTCTATCTCTTCACAAAAATCCACTAAAATGAAACATTGAACCACTCTGATAGCACTATAATCCTTCATTGTTCCAAAACATTTTATAGATTCTTATGAAGTCGATATGAACTTCATACATTTGGTGTCTCAATCTCATTTTCGAACCAGATTCAACATTTCTCCCCTTTGTTTCCTTGTAACACGATCATCTCTATAATATAATTATGGTTTCCTATTGATGCTCACTCAATGGGTTTAATCCCCAAAAAATCTTCTTTACAATTGTATCCATTTTATACTGACAAAACCAAGAAATAAAATTAAGTGCTTAATGACCATATATATCTTGATAGTCTCAACATGATCATATAAATGATCTGTCGAATACAATTCAACAAGATAACTAAGAAAGTTTCACACTATTTGTGAAGGGATTCGATCCTTATTATTTCCTGCACACAAACAACTTTTAATCATGTCCATTCATGATTTCACTGGATTTTAAATGTAAATTTGGCTCTGCTTCGCTCTTCAGTCATAACCATTGGTCCATCCTAATTTTAATGGATAACTTTAACAGATTTTAAACCTCTAACATGCACAATTGAATTTGTAAGAGATTCACTTTGACTAGAATATATTTATCAAACTCTGCTAACAATTATTAACTCCATGAATCGTCACAATATCTCATGGAGACATGAAATTTACTTCCATAAGATAGGTAGAATGATGAACTTTTGTCTTCTCTCAATTTAATTACATAAATGAATTTACATAAGGTAATTTTCCTTTATTGTTCTAGTTTTACATTATATTGGCCTCTTCTAGGACCTCTTGGCCACACTCGACCCTTATTTCACACACACACCTCTCTCACTCTGCCCAATTCCTAACCCTTCAATGCCCGTACACTTACATATTTGTGTACAGGAATTCTGACACTAGAACTTTGTTCAAATACACAAAATACTCTATTAACAAAATCCTAGGATTACTCACTCATCTATAATATCCATCTAGGATCCTTAATCCTTTGATATCTCCTTAACAAAATAAGATTTGATTACATATTTGGCTTCCAAAACAATTCTTCATTAACTAAAACATTCTCATCTAACTAATTCCAAACTATGAAATCCTTCTAGAATTCAAATAAAACATAGAATTTATAAAAATTTAAGTTAGGGAACTAAATCCCTTGGTAAACTCAAAGACCACTTAGGCCAAATAAACAAGGTTTATTTTGGAGGAAAATGCTCCTGCATCAGACTCCCTGGATTAAAATGTTTCATGATCTCATGATCATGTACCTTCAATTGCTTCATCCTTATTTGTACCCATTATCAATGTTGTCCATATGTTCTATTGCATATTATATTCAATGTTTTCCTCCATCTTTGAGGATCATTTTTTTTTTCGCTTCTTACACTGTTGGCTACCCTACAACCTCATCTCTGGTTGAGATTTTCCTGGATCCCACATATTAATCTACTAATTTCCATTCACCTTTCCTATGCAATATTTATTAGCCTATTTCATTTTGTGGCTGATTGTATTCTTCAACCCATGGTATCTCCATCTAGAATCCTTCATCATTAGTCACCACAATTTTTCAATTCCAATGTCCAACTCTAGTCTCTACTAGTACATGGCATTTCTGTAAATTGTTTATTGCAAATTTTCACAAAAAAATGATATGGTTGTTTCCATATTTTTTTCTTCACACCACTTCATGTCCTCAACTTCTTGATAACACTGCATAATAAACATATGCAACTAAAAATGCACATCTCTAACCTACATGATAAGACTACATAATCTTTCAATCAAACTCTATTTTCTGACCTCATTAAAATGACAAGTAAAAAAACTCTTTATACCTTCTATGATCATTCTCCAATGATCATTTATTAAACACAATAATTATTCTTCACACTCATCCTCTCTTTAGGAAATTCCACACTTACTTCAATGCAATTTCACATCAACCAACTCAGAACCTTGCAATCTGCATCATCTTCAAGCCAACTAATGACTTTCTTCATGTCTTCATTTTTCTTAGGTTCCTTCTGGTTACTTTTCTATTTGACCTTCCTTCCTTGAATTTACTTTTTCCTCAATCTACTACCTTGATACTTATCAATATATAAGAGATTCACCTCTTTATCAAAAAATAATTTGTAATTTTTTCTCCAAACGTTTCTATCATCATTCCTCCTGTCAATTGAACTTTCTTGAAGATATTTGGTTTCAGTCAGAACACATTTTTAATCATACAAGATAAGATTCCATTTGGTTCTCAATATATGAATAATGCATTATGTGAGAGTTACATGAACTCTCTCCCAATTTCCTTGAAGAACCTCTAAGGCACATAGTTCCCTTTTCCATTATTATTGTCGTCTTATGGACGATTGTTTGCTTCTACCCCCAGAATCATTATTTCTGGTTACACCTGCACATGCAATAATCATATCATAGAAAAAAATCTCTTCTAAACATTTTGAGAGTTTGTTCTCCATAATAAATACATCTTGTCCTTTTATCTGATTGTCCATTGTAAAAATATAGTTCACTATTCCTTCATGTATGTGGACTTGTCCTTGAACTCTTAATCCATCTTCTACAGTTTTATGGTTATGAATAAAAATTTCTTTCTCTGCATCAATTTGTTCATTCCCATTTTCTCCATACACTTCTCCAGAAGTGTTTGAGACATGTATTTGTATCTTCCAAACTCCTTCCTTGGTTATGGAAAAATGACTTCTTCTAAAGATCTCATCCTTGTCTACATCTACACAATAAACACATTTCTTCTCCTCCTCTTGAAGTCCATCATCACTCAAAAGAATGAATGTTGAAAATCCACATTTTTTTTCATTTCTCAGATAATTTGCTACTTCCTCTTGTGCATGACTCCTTTATTGGATCTTTGAATTATCTTTGGTAGTCTCTTGTTGAATTTATTTCTCCTCATTGATTTTCAAGAAAATTCTTTGGTCTTCTCCTTCCTGATGTAGCAGAAATCCATCTGCACAAATTAATCCCGTGTATTGGCCTCCAATTTCTTCTTCCATCATGATGAAACTAAGAATTATTGAATGTTCTGTGCCTGCAACTATCGTGTAGTCTTCTTCTCCTTTTGTCTTCTCTAGTCGTTCTTCCAACATCCTTAATTCTTATTCAAAATTTATTTGCACTATACATGAGTGGTGTTCTTTGATTTCCTTATCATGTCCTAAGCCACCTTCATGATCCAATTCTATACTTCCCATTGTTATAATAGGTTGTTTCACCTGCCTCTCCAAATAAACATATCTAGAATGAAAATTATCTTGGTCTTGATAAGATTCATGAGACAATGATGTCTCTTCCTTCTTCATGAAAGATTCTTGATTCTACCTATCTTCATTTTCTCCAGTTCTTGCAAATAGACACCAATGATCCGTTTTAAAAATATGAGAATCTTGAATCTCAATTGGTGCTTCTTGCATCATCTCCTTGTGTTGGTATAAGAAACTTATGAGTCTTTTATCATCACCATCCTTCTCTCCAACAATTTCATTGGTCAATTGTGTATGTATCTCCCTTTGATTGTCCTTATGAGATAGTGTTGTTTCGTCTTCCTTTAGAACAAAATTATAGTTTTTTCCTTCTTCAATGATTTGAAAAGGAACTCTCTCATATTCCTTTATCTTTATGACGGTTGTATATGGCTATCCATCACTCCTATAAATTGTAGTCATACAAAAATTATCAGTTTTAAATACATAATTATCTTTATCCTCATTTGATTCCTCTTTCATCAAATATTCACGATGATATTCACTCTTCAAACAATCTATGAGACTCCTAATAGGTATCCCTTCAGTACCTCCATCATCCTCTCTAAGGAATTATCCTTTCTTTGGTTCACATATTTGAACTAATTCTTTCGTCATATCCTTCTGTCTAAACTAATCTCCTTTGAGTTCCTCTTTCTCCATCAAATAACTCAGCATGTGCTCCCTATTCTTCCTCAACTTTCTCAACTTTTTCTCTGTTCCAAGGAAAAAAATCATCTTTTGCATCAATTTCCTCACAATCAAATGAAAAATAGGTCGCCTGATCTTTTTCTTCACATTCCAAGCTTATCTCTGGTCCTTATAAATTTCTTGTAGCAACATCATTATTATCCTGAGTATTTATGTTCCCTGTCAAACTCCTCTTGACTCATGTTCTTTCTTCCAACTTCTCTGGAATTCTCTTTCCTCTAGTTGTGGCTTCTCTTTGAACCTTTGACATGACTATCTATAGTCATCTTCGTTTCCTCCTTTTGTGAACTTTCCCTTTCCACTATGAGTTGTATCAAGCCTCTCCTTTGTAGCAAGTATCCTCACCTTCTACCTAATACCAACTCAATATCCCTCTTGAGCTTGACCCATTGGTATCATAGGTCCTCTCTTATGGAACCTTTTGGGCACTCTTACTCCTTGTCTTAAAAAATTGTAGGATTTTTCACTCCACTCACTTCTCTTGAGAATTGCACTGGTCCTCTTCTTTTGAACAAATTGTCACAACTTCTCCTATTGTAAGGGTCCTTCTGCCACAAGCTTCTCTTCTTCTTTATGATCTTCACTTGTTCTTCCTCCTCTTCCACAACTTCACTAGTTGTAATGAATTCTATAAATTTCCTTTTCCTCCTACTACTACCTACAAATGTAAATATGTCTTCACCAGTGTTGATTATAAAACATCAAACCAATACCTGCAATATATATTCCATTATCTTATCTTCCAAACATCTCTTCTAGATTGGCCTCAATTCTACAATCCTAAGATTCCTCTATTGAACTTTATCTCTTGAATTTGTATCCTTATCCAATATTCCTCCTTAGCTAAGCTATTATTCAATCTGCAAGTCCCGATAGGTCCTCTATCTGAAGTTATTCTAATCTACTGCAATCCTACCCAACATCATTATTTGGATTGTCACTTTCTGTCCAAATATCCTATTACAATTTTTCACTTCTGATTTCCTTCACATAATAGTTATGCTCTGATACCAAAAATTATGACCTTATTGGTCAATTTACCAGGAATGAAGAGGTTATTAACAACTGTGTAACAACTACAACATTATTTAGTTGTTCTCCATACAACTCTCTGGTCTTCTATCACACCCAAATATGCATAGAACGAATTACTCTTCTAGTAGCTTCACCAATAAATTTGATCCAAAAATCTCCCAAGTTCCTCTCTTAAGAAATATTTCTATCTCTTCAAAAAATTCCACTAAAATGAGAATTTGAACCACTTAGATAGCACTACAAACCCTCATTGTTCCAAAACATTTTACAGGTTCTTATGAAGTCCATATGAACTTCATATATTTGGTGTCTCAATCTCATTTTCGAACCAGATTCAACATTTCTCCCTTTTATTTCCTGGTAACATGATCATCTCTAGATTCCTATTGATTCACACTCAATGAGTTTTATCCCAAAAACCTTGTATTTACAATTGTATCCCTTTTACACTGACGAAACCAAGCCCTAAAAATAAGTGCTTAATATTTTTCTAGATCTTGATAGTCTCGACATGATCGTATAAACGATCTGTAAACTACAATTCAATGAGATAACTAATAAATTTACACATTGTTTGTGAATGGGTTTGATCCCTATCATTACTTTCACACAAACAACTTTTAATCATGTCCATTCACGATTTCACTGGATTTTTAAATGAAAATTTGGCTTTTTTTTTTATCTTCAATCATAACCATTGCTCCATCCCACTTTTAATGCATAATTTTAACACAGTTTAAACTTGGAACATGGAAAATTGAATCTGTAAGAGATTCGTTTCGACTAACATATATTTATCAAACTTTTCTAGGAATTATTAACTCCATGAATTGTCAAAATATCTCACAGAGACCTGAAATTCACTTCTGTAACATAGGTAGAATGAAAAACTATTGTCTTCTCTTAATTTAATTACTATACATGAATTTACATAGGGTCTTCGACTTTATTGGCCTATTTTTACATTATATTGGCCTCTTCTAGGACCTCTTGGCCACACTCGGCCCTTATTTCAAACACACAAACACACCTCTCTCACTCTTCCCAAATCCTAGCCCTTCAATTCTAGTAGGCTTACATCTTTATGCACAAGAATTATGACACTAGAACCTGGTTTAGATCCACAAAATACTCTACTAACAAATTCCTATGATTACTCAAGCATCACTAAGATCCCTCTAGGGTCCTTACTCCTTTGATATATCCTCAACAAAAGAAGATTTAATTGCATATTTGGCTTCCAAGCCAATTCTTCCTTAACTGAAAAATTATCATCCAACTAATTCCAAAATATGAAATCCTTCTATACTTCAAATAAAACATAGAATTTATAAAAATTTAAGTTAGGGAACCAACTCCCTTGGTAAACTTAGAGACCACTTAGGCCAAATCAACAAGGTTTATTTGGTAGGAAAATTCTCCTTCATCAGTTTCAAATGTTGCCCATTTATAGGAATTTTTAAAATTTCACCATCCATGCCTTTCAACAAATAAGAATGGAAATCACATTTTTTCTTAATCTGATAAGGACCAATTCACAAGGCATCAAACTTGGAGTGAAGAAATGGTTTCTCTCTATCCTTGTTCCATAATAAAACAAATTGGAAAATGTTTGATTGTGGTACTTTGGTCAAAATATTTCTTCACTACCTCTTTCGTTTTTTTGGATATTTAACATTGTATGTTCTATTTTCTCCTTCAATTGCATCGAATGATAAAACTAAGTTTTCATAGTTGTAGTCCCTTCCTAATATTCAATTCTTCTAGCTATGGCTAATGCATTTAGTTCAAAATGTAGTGGTAGCTTGACATATTTTTCATAGACTAGAGAAAATGGAGAATATCTAGTGCTTCTTTTTGTTGTAAGTTTGCTTTCCCACAAAGTATTAACTATATTTTTATACCAATCTCTTTGGTTTTCAACAACTATCCTTTTGAGTACTTGTAACATACATTTATTAGTCGATTCAGCCAATCCATTACCTTGTGGATAGTAACTTGATTATTTTCTGATTATTATACCAAATTTTCCACAAAAATGTGTTGATTTGGAACAAATGAATATGGAACCATTATTAGTTATGATTTTCTTTGAAACACCAAATATTGAAAAAATGTTCTCTTGTAAGAATTGTATAATTTGTTCTAAATTGGCTTCCTTTAATGTTATTTGTTTAGGATATTTTTTGAAGTAATCAATTGTTGTTGATATATATGAATGACCTTTACCTGACTTTATATTTATGAGACCAATGACATCTGACCCCCATTGTGTAAAAGGACTATCAACTGAAATAATTTTCAAAGTTATAGCATATCTTTCCATTTTACCATAAATTTGTTTTCATTGTAAGAATCTCCTTACAAAATAGTTAACATATATAAATAAAGTAGGTCAATAAAAACTATATCCAATGATTCTATGTGATGTTACCATTAGAGAAAAATGTCCACCACAAACACCTTCATGCATTTCCTTCAAAAATCCAGCTAGATTTGAATGGTTGAGACATCTTAACAATATGTCATAAAAATTCCTTCTAAATAAGACCTCAAAAATCAATGCATAATTATTTCATTTCATCTTTAATGCTCTTCTTTCTTTTGTTGACATCCCAACAAGAAACTACCCAGATTTTAGATAAACAAATAGTGTCCTTCTACTGTTCATATATTTCCATCATTTCATCTTGGACATAAGTATTTTTTTTCATAATGGAAGGATCAATGTTTGTTTCCTCAATTCCACCAATTTAGCTTCACAACCCTTGACCTTTTACATATTTTAATGGGTTTATTTATGTGTCAAATTCATGTAATTGGGCCAACCAATTGGCCCATATTCCTTCTCTAAGATGCTAAGATAACATCATATTGACTGGTGGATATGGTACATAAGCAATTGCCTGTGTTTTAAGGATACACATTTTGAAATAAGAGACAATTTTGACCAAGGAAAATTCTTTCTTTTCCATAAGATAATACTTCAATTCATATTATTGTAATCCTTTTTTTTTTTTTTTTGTTAATTGGTCCGGACCTTCTTGGCATCGGGATTAACCTTTGGTTTGAGAAACCGCGACTCAGGGGCATCTAAGCCGTCAAAATCACCCGAGGATCACACCCGTCCTGAGCCACACCAACCCTTAACATGGTTCAATTTTTTGTCCCCGCAGGTTTTGAACCGGTGACTTTTCAACACAGAGTGGCTTAACAAAACACTCCGTCACCAACTGTCCTACACCTCAGGGACATATTATTGTAATCCTTTATTCATGAAATAAATTGGATGTTATTCCTTTCAATCCTTCTTTTGTGTTAGTAATACAACAATAGTTTCTTCTAAATAAAAATACTATAAAATGAAATATTATTCAAAATTAAGGCTAACTAGAATTAGGGATGTGGAGATTGGTGACTTTATATTTAAGAAAGCCTTTTGTGCTTCGTCAGTCCATTCAAAATTTTGATATTTCTTTAGTGTCTTATTTATTGGATTAACAAGTGAAGCATAATTTGCGAAAAATACTCTAACAAATTTTATTTTTCAGAAAAAGGATTGGACAAATTTTTGAATTGTAGGAGGCTTCAATTCACTTATGGATTTTATTCTTTCTAGGTCTATATATATCCCATATTTACTTACAATGTGGCCAAATAATTTACTTTTTGATATTGAAAATAGACATTCCTTGGGTTTGAGGAGTATTCCATACAATATGGATCATCCAAAAATTTCTTTGAGATGTGTAAAATGATGTTCTCTTGTTTTTTTAATAAACTATCAAATCATCCTGATAAATTTCCATTGTTCTCCCCAACATTTTACTGAATGCATGATCCATGGATATTTGGAAATTAGTAGCACAATTCATTAGCCCAAAGGGAGTTCATACATAGGCATATGTTCCCCAATGTGTGTTAAATTTTTTTTGTCTATCATCTACTGGTATGAGTAGTTGATTTACCCTAAAAATCCATCTAGCATAGACACAGTGGCAGAACAAGTTACTTGTTTTAATAACATATCCATGTTTTCCAAAGGATAGTTATCTTCGGGTGATGCTTGGTTAATATATCAAAATTAAACATGCAAGAAGATATCTCCATTCTTATTCTTGACAACAATTAGGTTTGTGATACTTTATGAATGCCTAGCTTAAATAATAATCCCAACCTTTTCCATCTTTTGAAGTTATAATTTGACCAAAGGATTCAATTTAGGGTTAATCACCCTTGACTTCTGTCTAAAAATATTGGAACCTTCATTTAGTGGTATGACATGTTGAATTATTATTTTATCATATTCTTTAAGATCAACATACATCCATGCAAATATATTTTGAAAATCTTTGAAACTCTTTATGTATTTCTCAACTTCATTCTTCATACAAGGGTTACCCAAATTTAAGAACTTCGACCTTTCTTGGGTTACGATATTAACTTTCATGGTATCCAAGACCTTCCTAAGAAAACATTCTTCACTTGGTATATCCTTGCATGATTGATCACCTTTGGTAAAAATGGGACTCTAAGAGGACTTGACTTTTTAAATTCTTTCTATAATCTAACTCATCATAATATCCATTATTTTTTGAGACATCATCCCTTTCATAATTTTGGTCCATTATCTCCACTTCCATATGGAATTCAACTATGTGTCATTCATTTTAAAAAACTAGCCAAAATCCTGATTATATGGTACTAAAAGATGGAAAACCATATTTCTCCATAATGAATCATGGACTAAGGATGCATCAAGGTTGAAGATTAAATTTCAAGTGAATAATCCCTTTTTTTCATATTTCTCCATAATGAATCATGGACTAAGGATGCATAAAGGTTGAACCATGAATATTAAATTGCAAGTGAATAATCCTTTTTGTTCCTTTCTCTTGGTATAGATTTTATATTAAAAGAATCGAAAGTTTGACTATGGTCCTGAACTCTCCTTATGTATGCCTTCAATATTTGCTTCTTGATATTATACATTTTCTAGACATGATTAACCACTATGTAATGTCCCCAACTAGGATAGATAGAAAATAAATATGTTTTTTTCCCAGGTATTGTTTCTCTTTGTGTGATTTTATCAAACACTTTTCATTAAAGCTACTGAAAATGTCTTACAAATAGTTTGCATATGTCACCAAGATAGGAATATTGTTAAACATAATACATGCACCCATTACACATGGAATAAAGAAGATAACCATGGAATCTTATTATGGTATGGAAATCCAAATCACAACAATACAAATATCTTTATTGGTTGTAACGACAAATACAAAACCCTCCTAAACACAAAAATCTATCGACTCAATATATACTAACAAAGAAAAAATTAGAAACCTAGTAATGATGCCAACATATCCTCAATAGGTGATATATCTTCCCCTGAATTGTCAAACCTTTAATTGTGTGGTATTGATCTTCTCCTAAAACACCTACCTCAACAATCCAGTCGCATGTACCTCGACAATTCTGTAACTTCAAATCACCGAAAACCTTGCTAGACGAGGTTGAAAAATAGGTTGGGGCTTATTGGAAAAGGTTGGAAAACAAGAGGGTCCTCACAAAACTCCCTTTACTCAACCCATGGGGGTTACCCCTATCACGGTTTCCCCAAGACCCTCCTAGTATTTGCAAAATCGATGATCTACCTCCTTTAGAAATTTCTATCAATACCTTACTCAAGACGATATACCTCCAAACTCCCTCCAAGATGATTCCAAACACAAAATTAACTCAAGTGAATATCCTTGGTGGATCCTCCTCCTTGTCTAGCTAGGGTGGGTATTGCACCACTGAAACTAAACTACAATGGAAGGGTTTTTGAAAACCCTAATGAAAACCTTGAATCAAATAGAGCATCAACAAGAGATCAAATCACAATAAAAAATTGAAGGGTTACCCCTCTATTTATTCTTTCTCCAATCCTTCTAGATCTTTCCCTTTTTGACCAAATCAAATCCTTCCTTAATTTCCCTCCATTTTTAACTTAAACAAAATTATTTTATTTTTATTTAATGTCACTTTAGAATTTTTCATATTTTAACCCATTGAAACTAAATAAATTTTTGTGACTCCCCTTTTTCGACTAAATATATCATACGGTATTCATATAGGTTACCAAGTCATCCTCCATCATGATCAATTGGAAGGGGACATTACAATCCAACCTTCCTGAGATTGCTTTTCCTCAAGCAACTCCAAATTAGGGTGATTTAAGATATGCTCTCCTTCCCAAGTAGCATCCTTGATGGGAAACCCTCTCCATACGACCAAGTACATTCAAATGACTCTTCTCCTCATCCTCTACTCCCCAACATCAACAATTTTCTTGGGAGTCAGAATGAACTTCCCTTCTTCAACTAGTGGAAGAATATCTTTTGAATCAATAATCTACTATCCCAATGGCTTCTTGTTGACGGGAGAAACTGACCGTCCGTCAACTGGGAGAGTGGAACCGGTCCGAGGTTGTCTAAATAACCCAAGTCGTTTGGGATGGACCACCCTGACGATTTTAACGGCTTCGTTGGCCGCCCTAAGGTCTTCTATGAAAACCAAAGAGAGAAATGATCTGAGATAAGAAATCTAAAGGAAACTAGAAACTAATAAAACAAAGAAAAAGAACTAAACTAATAAAACAAACTTAAACTAACTACACTAATCTAACCATAAACTA
>SNQJ01S0024989.1:43957-64504 GCA_010110895.2 Picea sitchensis
TATTTTGTATAAATAGATGAACGGATTCTAGGCCAAGCTTGCATCAAATTCAATTGAACTTGTATAGAAAAGAAAGGCTTCTGGAGAGAATTCTTCTCACTTGGTCCAAGTTGGTGCTCAAAACATGGGAAAGTTTCACTTAATCTAACAAGAATCACATTGTTGTTTACTTTATATTTTTTGTCTATTTTATGCTAATTGAGATATTTTTTTGTTGATTTAGCCAAAAAAAATTAGAAGTTGGGATTTTGATCCCTAAGTAACCCCAACGGCCATAACTTTTACAGTCTTTTTTATATGGAAATTTCTTTACTTATTTTGTAGGGTTTTTATTGCTTTCCATGCATGTGACATAACAAAGTAGTACCCTAGCCATGGATATTTGTCATCAGTGACATAAGGATTTGGTATAGCTCATTGTGAGAAGTGTGAAGGTCAAGTTGATGATACCGTGGACTGAATACATTGGTGGTCATTGTGCTTTTTGAGTTTTGAAAAAATATATTATATGATTGTTTTGAGGCCAAATGTGTAACCATTATTGCACATCTCTGAGTGTTGATGTTTTTGTAGCATTGGGAGGCATTCCCACAAGAGGCCATGATGTCAGGCATGTGGGAATCATCATTGGCACTAGATTACTCTTTCGTTTCAGTGAAACACATTTGGGATGAGGCTAGGGCCTTATGGGCTTAGTGATGGGCTTTGTGGGCTTGTGTAGGGGTGTCACACCCACAAAGAGGATTAAAATATTCTAATTAATTATTGAGTTTAGAAGGAGTCCCTAAACTCACTCATAAGACTCCTATATAAGGAGATGAGAGATTGTGACAAATCGCATTGTGTCATTATGGAGTTAGCATAAATGAGAGTGTACTTGTGCTAGGAGCTTGGAAATTTCATCAAGTGAAACTATGCAATTGTGGAAAATTTGGCCTAGGGTTTCAAGGAGGATTTTTTGTTTCTGGTTCAACGAATGAATGCTTCTTTTTCGGCCAAGAGAGGGCACACGTGTGAGCAACAAAGGAGAAATAGGTTGCACTGTGGGAGAAAGAGTACAACTTCACATGTAGAGTAGGCCGAACATGTGAGTTGTACAAGCCGCACGTGTGAACAGAACTGTACGGACAATCCGTACAGTCTGTATAGTCACACGTGTGACAAGCCGCATGTGTGCAAGAGCAAGTACAGTCCACACGTGTGAAATTTCTGGGAAGGTACAACAGTCCACACGTGTGAAATTTCTGGGCAGGTACAACAGTCCATACCACTAACGTCAACAAGTCATACAGGTGGCTACAACAAATTTGTGGGCAGAAGATTTTTCCAGCTATTTTGCTAAGTTTGTATTTTGTTGAAGAGGACTAGGTTGTCCTCAATTTTCGGTGATTTTGATGATGTGGAGAAGACTTCTTTTTCCTGAAGAAAAATTATGAATTTGACATTTACAGAACATAAAATTTTGTGTCTCAAGTGTGTGGATAATTTATCTCAGATCTTGTTGTTTCTGCTGTTGTAATTTTCTGTCATAATTCACTGTAAAATTGTTCAATGATTACATTTAGGATTTACTATTGGATCACTAGGAAGTAATTTTTAGATATGAAGTTAGTCGCATGGAGTTGCATGTGAAAAATGACATGGTATCAAAGCTAAGGCTTTGAAGAAGAGAGAATCATCTCTTGAGACACACTTCTTGTTGCAAGTACAAGTTGTTGTTGCATTTTTTTTTTTCTCTGGATAGGTCAAAATGGTGAACACATTGAAGATTGAGGACAGGTTGGAAAGGGAAACTAACTTATGGGGTTGGAAGGCTAGGGTTCTTCTTCTATTGGAGGAGAATGACCTCAAAGAGTATATTGAGGGTGTGGTTCGAAGTCCTACTAATCCGCAAAAATTGGCGGCTCACAAGAAGAAGGAAGTGAAAGCCAAGCGGGTGTTGCTAGAATCCGTGAAGGATCACCTTATTCCTCACATTGTTGAGAAGAAGTCTACCAAGGAAATGTATGATGCTTTGGTGGGTCTATACTAAAATGGGAATACAGGCAGGAAGTTGCATTTGAAGCACTAACTTCAAATTATTAAGATGTCCAGTGAGGACATAGTCGTGAGCTACCTTATGAAGATTACTCAAATCTGATATCATCTTGCAGCCATCAGTGAGACAGTTGAGCATGTTGAGAAAATGTAAATGGAATTAAAGAACATAGGAAATACATACAATGAAAGGAAACAAAACTCATATCACCACCATTAGAATCTTTTCATAGAGAATTCAAAAAGCTACTGCATATATATATTCAATTCAACTCCAGAAAGTTACAAAGTCCTCCTACTACGAGGGCAGGCCCCTCTCCGGTAAGTCCAACCATTCATTTATCTTTTGATAGTATATATAGATAAATTACATCCGGGATTCAAAGCGAAACATCTTCCCCAAAGTTCCAAAAATAGACATCCGTTACTAAAAAGGAGTAACATACAACAACTAAATCCTATTTTCTAGGGGACGTTATAATAAAAAACTGACATATTCGAGATTTTTTCCATAAATGCCACTTGTCTGTATTATTACAAAATTTTCTGAAACATACTTGATTTAGCCTGAAATCTATTTCAAATTAGCAATTTCTTCCTTTAAAGTGTCAAGCCAAGCAGACTGGTTTTCTCCAACACTTTCAACTATTTCAGCTCCAACTTTTGTCTTCTGTCGCTTGCTCCTTTTCCTCTTGACAACTTGTGTGTGGTGCTCATCCGCGTATCCGTTGATGATTAAATCCTTCATGATGGGATTTAATATGACCTATTTATCTACTCCTGGCTCCTCTGCAGGTTTCGTGTGAAATTGTGTTGCCAGTATTCGTGCGACAATCTTTTCTTTCTTCTTCATTGATAAATTTGACATATTATTTGAATATCCTGGTTCACTGGAGGCCACCTGGTCTGTCTTGTCCATTTTATCTGGCTTTCCAGAAAGCATGAGCTTATCTCCCTTAGCTGTATAGGAATTAGAAGGATGATCCGGTTTGTGATTATCCCGTTCAAGAGTGAAATGTTAAACGCCCAAAACAGAGTAATGTCATCCATGTTTTGAATGACAATCATCATTTAGTGCTAATCATTGGTTACTGACGAAAGTACTTGCAAGGACAACGACCTATCATGCTCGGCTATCGATTTCAAATGATGAGCCTTCGAATCAGATTTTTGGCGACGTTCACCCAGCATTGCAAGGATGAAAGTACCCGACCAGGTGTCCTGAGGTGATTTGACCGGCCGTCAACTTTCCCTTTCCACATGCGACCCTTGGATGTGACATATCTAATATTTTTTCAACACGTGACATCGGGGTGGGCTTGGGTGGTTTCAAGCTTACCCGCTTTTCCCCCCGATATATATCTGGTGGCGCCACGTGCCCTCGAAATGAAACCGCGGTATTCTTATCGGCCAGCCTCCAAGAGATTATCTGGTGCATTATTTCTCCGCTCGATATGTCCTACGACCATCGATCGACACCGCCCATGATCCACAACCCATCGGGTCTCATCGACTTCACCTTTCCGCTATATTTATCCCCATCAGCTAGATGTGGCCTCGTCAGCTAGTCTATTGTTCCTCCATACCGACGTAGCCTCATGCTAAGTCCTGAGGCTGAGACTCCATATGAAAAAAAAAATCACAGTGATAACATGGGCTTCAACTGGGGATGCTATCCTCCCCGCAAGGTAGCAAAGAACAATAGACCATGTGCCTTATCCATTGGACATTTTATCACAACAGGTGTGTGCCATGCTTTGACTTGGAGACTGAATGCTGAATATATTGCTAAAATCTAACTGAATATTTTATTTGGGAATCGAAACTTGAAAATGCTTGATCATCAAGCTTATTCACACCTACCTACCCTAACGGTTGAAATGAGCTTCCAATCAAATGAAATCATAATGCCAATGCAACCATGCATGCATCTTATCTGATGGTAGGTTTTTTTGCACATACTTGTTCCAAAATATGTTGACCAACAACTCATTTGAGAAGTTATGTGTGAATTTTAATTTTAGAATCTCAACAATATTGGGACAATTTATTTTCTCTATCAAAACTGCAAACGGATCTTCCAACGGATGCATAAGGCCAAAGCTATGTTTCACTTATTTCATTGCATTCTGGTTTTCATGTGATTCACCCTGTCGATTTCCACCAAGAGGTTGATAGATCTGTTGAGACGATTGGAAGTAACAACCTCTTGAATCAGAAGACAACACTGGCTGAGAAGAAACCTCTGGTGTAAAACAATCCATATCTAATACTAACATTGATTTGGCATTATCTTCACCTTTGGGCTTGCAATCTATCCTAAGCCTTAAATTCCGATTGTTAGAATTTTCCATATAACATGCCACAGGGTCATGAAAACTCATTTCTTCTTGATAAACAAAAACAGAAAGACAAGCCTCTTTCATAAGTGTTTGTTGTCTTTGCTCTATTTTGTCTATTCTGAGAACCTTTTCGAATGAAATGGCAGCAATAGGTTTGTCTACTCTTCCATGCATATCAACAAAAACATTCATACATTCTTGAACATCTTCAGATATGACAGCCATATTATGTGCATCAAGGCTATTCTTTTGTTCGTCAAACAATCCTGGTTTGGTTTTATTAATCTTCTGGAAATTTGCTTGAGGACTATCATTTTTCCTTTCAAAAGAGCGAATGGAAGTAACTTCATGTTCATAATCTCTTTGCAAATGTGAAAAGCTGATAGCATGAACTATTTCACAATCTAGAGTTCTCATGGATGCATTTTCAAAACCATGATTTTCAAAGGAATCAAATAGAATAGCTGCCTCTTTATTATCTTTTATCTCTGATTGAAAAGTGGCATACATTGTTTTATTGCTTTCCTGAAATTCTATGTTATTTGTTTGTTCTCTGCTTGCAGTTTCCATATATACAGTTTCAGAATCCTCATCTCCGTCTAGGCCACTTAGAAATTGAACAACCACATTATTCTCAGGGGAAGAAAGACAACTTTGAAACACTTTTTCTTGTTGGAAATCTTGTTGTAAATATTTATTAAGTTCGGGAGAAGGAAAATGACCTTTAATAAGAATTTATTGATCAGCTTCATCCTCATTTTCAAGCTGGTAGTTGAGCACAGGCTGCAAATCTGCACTAAAATAACCTCCCATGTAATCAACCACGTGATCATTTAAAGCATGTGAAGGTTGTTGATCTTCCTCACCAACTACAATTTTCCCATGTAAATCAGTGCTATTACAATCAGACTTTCCTGTTTCCTCTGTTACCTCATGATTTTCTTTCACAATTCAAAGGAAGAAAAACATAATGGAAGATGGTTTTCATTTGTAAGTCCATTGTACCCTTGATATTCAACATCATGTCTGGAGGATTTCTGATTTGAAACATTATAAATATTTTTCTTCAGCGTTTTGAAAGAAGAAAAACATAGTGGCAAGGTTCTTTCACCTAATTCAAAATCTTATTTATTTGTTTTGCTTCTGTCATGTGCACATCTTTCCATTTCTCTAGGTTGTTGAACACACTCCTTTTCAGATTCCTCTTCAACCAATGGCTGCAATTTCTTGTCAAATTGTCTCGGTGAATCAGTGTGATTTGGCATCAACACACTTTCTTTTGTTTCAATGATGATCTTAACATTTTCTTTCAACAATTCAAATGAAGAAAAGTATTAAGGCAAAGAATTTTCTTTAGTTGTTTCAGTACCCTCTTCTCTGTAACTGTGATATGTAAGCTGATTTCTCTCATTATACTGATAAAAAGGAACATTTCCTGATACAGGAAATGTAATTGGATGTTCTAGGAGATCATTATCATAATCATCATCATATTTATCGTATATAGGCAAATCAGTAACATCTGCAATATTGTCTAACAAGAAAAAACTTGGGACACCAACTTGTTCCTCAACAAACTGATTTGCAAACTTATCTTCTTGATTGTCTTCAAATGAATATATGAAACAACCAACTCCATGCTCATCATGGGGTGGATCAGAAACTACATAAGTACCTTCTCTTTCAATAAGTGGGATATAATCCTTTGGAGAATCATTTGCATTCAAAACTTCAAAGGGACTTATGATATCATCAATTTTATGCTCAAGATTTCGGTCAAATGTTCTTTGTTCATATTCATCCTCATGTCCTGGGACACCCAACCCTTCATTTCGAATCTTTTCACATGTGAGGATATTGTGTTGGATCTCCTGAGCATCATTAAACATTTGTTGTAAGGTCATAGGTCTTCTTTCCATCAGGAGGAAAGACAAATCTGAGTGAAGATTAGTGGTATACTGGAGCATGGAAACAATTTCAGTGGGTTGAATTTCTTTGAACAAATCATAATAACTACTGGAAAACCTTCTACTGAATGTGGAAATAGTCTCATTGTTTTTCCCTTTCAAGGCATAGAATTTTGTAAGCTGCAGGTCTAGAGATTTCTTTTTACCCTAGAACTTCGAAAAAACACTCTTCAATTCTTCACATGAACTAATTGTCCCTGGTTGCAAATTTTTAAACCATTCTTTTGTATCTTCTTTCAAGGATTGAGAGAAAGCCCTGATACAAACATCATCATGGTCAATCTCAAACAAATCTATAAAATGCTCAAACCTTTGGATGTGTTTTTCAGTTGTGATGGCACACAACTCTCCATCAAACACATGTAGGTATTCATAGTGCTTTGAAGGAAAACCGTGAAGGATGTGGGGTAATTTTAAAGGTTTGTATCTGTGCTGGGTCTTGGAGGGTGTTGGATCAAGTACAAGAGGTGAAATATTAGTCTTGATTTCATGAGGCTTATCAACTTGATTGTGGTTATCATATGGCTCAGATGGTATATTTTGATCAAAATCAGTGATGAACTGAGGGGATATGTGTATAATTTTAAGAGGAGGATATACAACTTCAAGGTTATCATGATCACTATTTGCATGAGGCAGGTGAAAAAAAATTTGCTTAGCATGTTCAAGAAAAAAAAATAGGTAATTTACAACAAACAATATAATGTCTTGGAAAAAAAACCCAATTTTAAGTACTTGTTTTCTCCCATGATGTCCTTTCATACCTCTGTCAAGGGATCTCATCTTCCAGTGGAGTCTCTAAATCGCATTTGAAGCTTGAGTGGAGTCGCCAATAAAATCTTTAGGCTATTGAGTCTTTGGACAATGGAGTCACCATTAAAATTTTGAATTCTAGATTCTTGAAAATGGTGTCGTCGGGTGAATGATATACAACTTTTCTGTGTCTGAATACTTTTCACCATCAATACTCAGATCTGAACTTTGTCGTTTCTCCAAGGAAAGATTTCACCTTCGTTTCTCTAAAATGGCGCCAGAATGTTAGCACTCTGTAAATTTTGTCTGATTGATAAACAAACGACATAGGTAACGGTTTCAACCAACTTTAGAGCTGGGCACTAGCCTACTCAACTCAAAGAGGGCTCTCTCGTGTCACTGGGTATTTCTTTGGCAATCGGTGGCTAGATTTAGTTTGTTTGGGGATTTTTATAAATTTGTTGGCTAGGAAGGGGAGGGACATTTAGGGTTATGGAGTCGAGATTTTGAAAGTGAATGAAAATAATGACTGGCTAGTAGAACTCTCCAAAGGATAAAGGCTAAATGAGGCAATGAATCTGAGTTGTAAATTGTATTTAAGCAGGGTGTAGGAGGAAAGAGAAAACAAATAACTGCATTAAAACATTTTTTAAATGAATTTTGAATTAGCTAGGAAGAAACATACATAGTTTAAATTGTTTAAGCCGAGAGCATCATAAGACGAATTCTGAGCTTTTTAACTCTCCAATTCAAACAAAAGAAAATGTAAATGGAATTAAAGAACACAGGAAATACATACAATGAAAGGAGACAAAACTCATATCACCACCATTAGAATCTTTTCATAGAGAATTCAAAAAGCTACTACATATATTATTGAATTCAGCTCCAGAAAGTTACAAAGTCCTACTACGAGGGCAGACCCCTCTCCGGTAAGTTCAACCATTCATTTATCTTTTGATAGTATATATAGATAAATTACATCCAGGATTCAAAACGAATCATCTTCCCCAAAGTTTCAAAAATAGACATCCGTTACTAAGGAGTAACGTACAACAACTAAATCCTATTTTCTAGGAGACGTTATAATAAAAAACTGACATATTCGAGATTTTTTCCATAAATGCCACTTGTCTGTATTATTACAAAATTTTCTGAAACATACTTGATTTAGCTTGAAATCTATTTCAGATTAACAATTTCTTCCTTTAAAGTGTCAAGCCAAGCAGACTGGTTTTCTCCAACACTTTCAACTATTTCAACTCCAACCTTTGTATTATATCGCTTGCTTCTTTTCCTCTTGATAGCTTGCGTGTGGTGCTAATCCGTTGATGATTAAATCTTTCATGATGGGATAATTTTGTCATATTATTTGAATATCCCGGTTCACTGGAGGTCGCCTGGTCTGTCTTGTCCATTTTCTCTGGATTTCCAGAAAGCATGAGCTTATCTCCCTTAGTTGTACAAGAATTAGAAGGATGATCAGGTTTGTGATTACCCCGTTCAGGAGTGAAACGTTAATCGCCCAAAACAGAGTACTTTTGAATGATAGTCGCCATTGAGTGCCAATCATTGGTTACTAACGAAAGTACTTGCAAAGACAAGGGCCTATCATGCTTGATTATCGATTTCAAATGATGAGCCTTCGAATCAGTTTTTTGGCGGTGTTCACCCGGCATTGCAAGGACGAAAGTACCCGACCATGTGTCCTGAGGTGATTTGACTGACCGTCAACTTTCCCTTTCCACATGCGATCCTTGGATGTGACATATCTAATAGTTTTCCGACACGTGACATCGGGGTGGGCTTGGGTGGTTTCAAGTTTACCTGCTTTTCCCCCCGATATATATCTGGTGGCGCCATGTGCCCTCGAAACGAAACCGCGATATTCTTATTGGCCCACCTCCAAGAGATTATTTGGTGCGTTATTTCTTCGCCCGATATGTCATACGACCATCGATCGACAACGTCCGCGATCCACGACCCATCGGGTCTCATCGAGTTCACCTTTCCGCTATGTTTAGCCCCATCAACTAGATGTGGTCTCGTCCGCTAGTCTATTGTTCCTCCATACCGACTTAGCCTCCTGCTAAGTCCTGAGGCTGAGACTCCATATGAAAAAAAAAATTACAGTGATAACAGGTTGTTTGACAATTCACAGAGACTGGCTCAAACTTTTGTGTGGAGCTTGGCATGGGAACCAAGCATGCAGTACGAGGATTTGGTATTGTATCGTTCTGATTGGATTCAGGAGAAGTGTTGAGGGTGTCAAATGTGTTATAGGTGCCATAACTCGGGAGGAGTGTACTTGTAGTCTCAAAGATTGAGAAGAAGGGCTACCATTTATTATTTTGAGATGGAAAAGTGTCATTTTTGCCCAGCGGATCTAGCTTCAAATCAAGAGTGGTTCTTGGAGTTAGAGAGGGAAACCTATATAGGTTGAAGAGCCAACCTATGCGAGTTGTGGCTAGTAGTAGCAGAGAGACAAATGAGGAGCAGGTAGCTCCACTAGTGGTGCAGGTTTAGAGACAGAAGATAGCTCCAAGTGGTATAGGCTCAAAGGGAGCTAAAGTTCAGAGGGAGTCAGCCCTCAGGATCCAGTGGGGAAGAGTAGCCTCCCAAGACTATTCATAGGAAGTTGGACTCCAAAGGGGGTCAACAGGATTAGAGGGAGCATCACTCGTTCAGAGGAAGTCTACCTTCAGGTATAGATGGAAGAGAGGAATCTTCCAAGGTTTCATGGGTTGAGGAGGCCAGACAGGAGGCTTTGAAGTAGGAAGCTTCTAAGAGCAGTGTATCCTCCATGGAGGACCCATTTGTTACAACGGGTTTTGCTTCAGTGATCGCGAGAGCAACTAGTCAGGAGGATTGGAGAACAAGATTTTCTTCGATGACAGAGGGAGAAACCAGTCAAGAGGATTGGAGTGCAGTCGTGGTAGCAGATCCCATATGGGAGACAAAGATACTTCCTGGTGATGGAGGATGGAATGTCTCCCTCGCTAAGAGAGAGTGTTGATGTTTTTGTAGCATTGGGAGGCATTCCCACAAGAGGCCATGGGGCCAGGTATGTGGAAATCATCATTGGCGCCAAATTACTCATTTGTTTCGATGAAAACACCCTTGGAATGAGGCTAGGGGCTCATGGGTTTGGTGATGGGATTTGTTGACTTGTGTAGGGGTGTCACTCACAAAGAGGCTTAAAATGTTCTAATTAATTGTTGAGTTTAGAAGGGGTTCCTAAAATCACTCATAAGACTCCTATATAAGGAGGAGAGATTGTGACAAATCTCATTGTATCATTATGCAGTTAGCATAAGTGAAAGTGCACTTGTGCTAGGAGCTTGGAAATTTCAGCAAGTGAAATTCTGCAATTGTGGCAAATCTGGCCTAGGGTTTCAAGGAGGATTTTATGTTTCTGGTTCAGCCAAGGAAGGCTTATTTTCTAGCCCAGATAGGGCACAGGTGTGAAGAAGAAAGGAGCAACATGCAACACGTGTGGGAGAAAGAGTACAATTGCACGTGTGGAGTAGGCCGCACCTGTGAGTCGTACATGCGACACGTGTGAACAAAACTGTACAGACAGTCTGTACAGTCACATGTGTGACAAGCCGCATGTGTGTAGGAGCAGGTATAGTCCGCACGTGTAAAATTTATGGTCAAGTACAACAGTCCGTACCACTGATGTCAGCAGGCCGTATAGGTGGCTGCAATAGATTTGTGGGCAGAGGATTTTTCTGGGTATTTTGTTGAGCTTGTATTTTGCTGAAGAGAACTAAGTTGTCCTCAGTTTTTGGCGATTTTGTTGATGTGGAGAAGGTTGATTTTTCCTTCAAAAAAATTCTGAATTTGACATAGAACAGAAAAGTACATGTCTCAAGTGTGTGGATCATTTATCTCAGATCTTGTTGTTTCCGCTGTTATAATTTTCTGTCATAATTTTACTGTAAAATTGTTCAATGATTATAGCTATGGATCACTGTTGGATCATTAGGAAGTAATTTTCAGATCTGAAATTAGTCACATAGAATTGTATGTAAAAATTGACACTGAGAAGCCAATGTCTTCATGTTCTAGCTGGTGGCTATGAGTTTTAACTACAACAATTAAACTAAATGCATTCAAGGCAAGAGAATAATTGTGTCATACCCTAATAGGCACGAGAATTTCTGTAATCCCTTATTAGGCATGTCGACACTCAATACTACATGTAAGGCCTAGATAGGCATGCAAATTGCCTGCACTTCCTTGAAGGGAAGAGATTTCTACATCATACAGGGTTAGATGTTGGTTAAATGTGTGTTGATTATCACATATAGGCCCATTGGCTATCCTGCGGCTAACAATGGGAAGCACCATATGCCCCACAATACTATTATCTTAGCAATAACAAGCCTTTCTATGCATCTCTCTTTATGCATTCTTTTAAGCTAATAATCTAATGGAGACTTGTTTACTTGTTAATTGTACACATGGCAGATGGCAACTGTTAAGCATATATCATTACAAATGAAGATCCATTGTATACTTGCCGAAATTCACGTTGTAACTCATTTGAATTGAACTTTTCCTACAGAACACTAATTTAGAATTGTCTAGTTATAGTCTTCATTGGTCATTAATTATATTATATTGTCTGGCTGACATAACAAAGAAGTGAACTTGAGAAGTTAACAAAATGCTACGAATTAATCATACACAGTCTAATGTATTTTCGCATCTATGTATAAGATGAGTCGTATAAAAAAGTGTTCATCACATATCCTCTCTTACAATGCTACCTGTCTGCTCCAAGCATCCCTAAATCTGCAGGATACTTATGTTGACACAACTGGCAGCAGCCAAGATCTAATAGCTGTGTAGACCTTTCAAATGTAAAAATATTGATGTAAAATCACAGAACATTTTGTGGCTCTTGAGATGTCATTTTTGCTCATAACTTGCATGAGTGTAATGCATATGCCATTCCAAACCAATGTTTTGATGGTGTGAATGCCCAAAATGGAGAGCAAAAAGGGAAAACAAACTATGAAAGCTACAGACCCAAAAACTTGGCTTTATTGTCTGCAAAAATGTGTTCCCAAAGTAGTGATTGCATGAATTTAAATTGTTTGTGAATAATAGCACAGGTGCAGGCTTTCCATTGCAACCATTTTAATGTACTTTGATTCCTTAGCCAATGTGGCATAGCACTTACAAAAGCAATATAATTCCATAAAATTCATCCAATAAAAGAATAGGACTACCTTGCTGATGCCGTAGTTTCAAGTTACCAGCTGAGACACCTCATTCCCAAAACTCGTTTGTTATTCAGATTGTAGATTTCTCCAAATTTTCTTAATTCTTATTAAAAAATAAAAAAATAAGCCAATCATCTACAGCCCTTGCCCAGACAGCTCCCATATATGATAAAGTACTGGGAACTAAGAACAATTGACGAAAACATATAAGAGAAATAAAACACCTGCCAGCAGTTTTCAAGACAGGTTCAAGATACATATACATCTCTGCTCAATATCAACAAAAGGCAGTACCATCACTTGGAAATTGAGCTGAGCCTGTCTTTCCTACATGATTAAAGACATCAAGGCCTGGTGGAATAAAAACAATTTCTTCCCATGCAGGGCTTTCTTCCCCAGACTGCATTGTTCATTGATTGTAATAGTTAGTGGTGCTGTCAACTTTTACCCAAAAATGACCATTGCAACAATAAAACATTGCTACATAGTTGAGGAAATACCTCCATCCTCCTGATTACATCTTCAAAGCTTCCGACCTACAAGAAAGGAAAAACAAAAGAATATTTTCCAATCGGACATTTAGGATTGTAATCAATGTAATGAATGATATCCTATGTTGATTTCATCTAATGCAAGATACTAATAATATGCTATCCCTAGAAAGATAGTGAACTCAATAGAGTCTGCATCACACCTGAATATCTGTACTAACGTCAAAAGATGGATTTAGTTTCTTCTGTTGTTGAAATGCTCGCGCAAGAGAGCCTTCCAAGTCTTCCTAAAAGACTAACACAAATACACCATTAGGGAATTTCATGTTCAAAAGCAGCAGCTATATTTTACATTTGCATTGAAATTATGTCTACATACAGTATTTATATTGATACCAAACAAGAGAAATTATGAAAATAAAATCAAAATATTAACCAGCTAGGATCATACATGTTCATTAATTGTACCAAATCAAATATATGGTATAATTTTTATAAAAATAGTCCACAAAGAAAATTACGAATGACAGACTTTGTTGTGTCAAGGAGTTATAAAAGGGAAAGGGACATGTGAAGCGAAGATCCATATGTCATGGCTTATCTCTTGAGCCAATAGACCTAAGACTAATCGATGCAAGTCTTTTTGTTAGTTATGCCTTCTTCATATTTGTAACTAGAGGTTTTGGGAGCTGTGCACAATGTGTTGGAATTGAAAGTGAACAGCAGTTAGACATGTGATGATGGGCTAAATTGATCTGGTCAGGATTGAAGATTGTTATGTGGAATCACTTGTAAGGCTTCAGAAAATTGTACATTTCCTACAGGTCTACACAAACAAATTCTGGTGCGGAGAATTCAAGTAGCCATGAATCTAAGGGGATGAAAAAAACAGTGTTCCATGGAACGTGCCCCCATGTTTCCCGATCTCCTGGGGCAGGGGGGGTGCCTAGGGAAATGTGTCCCCAGTGTAGGGGATGCATTTCCCCAAAAGAGGGGCGTCTGGGCACACCCCCCCTAATTTTTTGTCCAACAACCTTTTAAGACAGAACAAAGACACAGGATAGAGCTTTGAGGAATTTAAAACSTTGGTAATAATATTAAATTCTTAAAGTAAGATTACTTAAACTTTTAACATTATCATTAATTGTTTCAGGATGTTTGAGATTRGTTCCAACCTCATTGGACTTCATATGGAGAAAGTAGAATTTCATATCCCATTCAAAATTCAGCAGACTTAACAGTTTTCAGGATTTTAGGATTGGTAGGATTATAGTGTTTCCACTGGATTGCACAATGATGAATTTGCATRGAATGAATTGTTATTGTTGGGATTTTATCATTATTATTTTTATTTTTATAATTTTAGAGACGGRAATCCTTATGCTAGGAACCCCTATCCCCCATCCCCATGAATTTCCTTAAATTTTGAGGGTGCTCCCACATGTGACCCATGTGTGTTTCCCCGCTCCCACACTCCCCCATCCCAAAAACTTGGTGGAACATAGCAAAAAAACAAGAATTAAGGCAGTCGGGAATTTCACTCAGACATAGATTGTGTTTCATTTACAGTTGTGCATAACCAAATATACAATACAATTAAAGCAATTCATAGAGTGACATCACCACAAAACCTGAATCCCTAAAAAGAAAAATCATTCCATTTTTATTAACTTGGCTTAGTTTACGAAATAAAATATATAGATTCTTTGACACTTCACATATTGGAAACCAATTTACATATTACTTCAACAAAAGGATCTTCCGATATTACACAATCACAAACACAGATACACAGCTTACAAAAATGTGACGGACCAGTCTCCCTAGTACCCTCAAACCAACAACTTTACTCACGCACAATTATATATTCATTTTTACAGAAATAGAAGGGTTAGTATGCAATGCCCACCCTATTAAGACTCTATAGGATAATAGAAATAAGACCAAGACTCTATAGGATAATAGAAATAAGACCATAATAGATGCCCTCCTCGAGTCAGGGGATGAACATGTCGATCTCAAACCTCCCACAATCAAAACACATGGTCAAAACTACTTGACATTCATAGTCTTAAACCAAGCGGCTGAAACACACATGGTCTTGTCCAACTAATGTATGAATTCACTCTCATAGTCTATCTATCATCACTCCTAAATTTAGTGAAGAAGTTATTAATAACACGGGAAGACGTAAATATTAAATAGCACCTAAAGGTGAAATAATAGTATCCAAAGGTAAATAACAGCACCTGAAGGTGGATAATAGAACCAAAAGGGTGAATAATAATATTTGAAAATTTCAAAACAATTTCTATTCAACTAATAATTTAGCATTTGGATATTAGTTGGACTAATTCCCATTATTCTCAAGGATTGTCCAAGTGAAACTAGTCATGCCTTAGTTTTTCTTGAGATTCTTGGGCTAAATTATCTAATTGGGATAATCTCAAGGATTGTCCAAGTGAAACTAGTCATGCCTTAGTTTTTCTTGAGATTCTTTGGCTAAATTATCTAATTGGGATGATCAATATTAAGAAGAATTTTTTTTCTTCATATTTTTTTAGTTCTTTTACTTCTAATTGTCATTTAATATATATCTTGGGCTGTATTACCTTACTATGCCCGGGGCAATTTTTTAAAATATCCCTTGAAGATGGAGAAATGTTAATGTACCTATAGCCCTATATATCTTGTCACTGATCATGTAATATGCAATTAATGTTTATATATGGTCACAAATTTAACAGTGTAATAGTTAGTCATTACATAGGTTGAGACATACTCTCCTTTAGTAGATAATGGGTTCAATGCTATGTTGCACAGGGATCCATCCTCCCCAAAAAAACTCGCTTACCTGTTGTTCTCGTGTTTCGGGGAATTGGGGACCCTTAGGAAACACCCTCAAACAGTTGGGGACTCGGGGACTTGCTAGTCGTCCCCAAGACATTCTCAGCATATTTTAGGGACATTCCGGACAGATTTCAGGGATTTTCTAGGAAGATTTCAGGGGTTTTCTGGGAAAAATTCAGATCATCTTTTTGTTTATGTTATCACTCTGAAAAAGACCCACTAGAGTGTTGAACATCTCCCTTGCCGTCTGCGTCTCAAACAAATGAGGAATCAGATGATCTTTTACTGCATCCAAGATCACCCGCTGGGCTTTGATCTCCTTCTTATCATGAGCTGCCTTTTGTCACGGATCTGTTGGTGGAGTAATCTCTTGGTTGCAAATTTCCTAAGTTACCAGGATTTTGATCCAGATACAGATACAGATTCAGATACGGATTCGACAGATTTTTGAAAAACCAAGATTCGAATACGGCAGGGAAACAATGGGTACATCTTTTAAAAATAAAATTTATATAAAAATTAAAATATGTGAAAAATTTTAAACTTTTATTAAATTTGCAATATAATATTTATATAAAATAATTAATATTTAATACTTTTAAACAATAATTAATCTAATACATTAATTATTTTATATAATTTAAATTATAAATTTATAATATATAAAACTTAGAAGTTATATATTAAAACACAACGAAAGTTTATATATGTATTAAAGTTTTATATACTAAAATATAAATTAAAGTTATTATTTAAAGTTTTATTCATATAATATAAAAAGTTAAAGTTATACATATATAAAGTTAAAGTTTTATAGATATAAAGTTGAACATAAAGACAAAGTTCATACACTAAAGTTTTATTGAATTTCCTGTACTCCACTCTCGACTCCAAGCCGTTGTCCGCAAACTCTTCCATTCGCGTGGTCTTCTCAATCTCGACAACAAGGCGTCGCCTACAATCTCTTACAATTCGCATCGTCTTCCCTATCCCGACAACGAACACTTCACTGGTCAAGGTTCCAAATACGTTTCATTTGTAAGGATCCGTTTTTGGAGCGAATCCTAAACGGATCTAGGGGTATCCCAATTTGATCTGAAAATCCACGGATCCATACTCCTAGGTCGACGGATCCGGTAACATGGCAAATTTCCCAAAGATCATTTTCCTTCCACAGGAAGGTAACCCTTGCTTTCTAGGACAGGAAGTTGAATGCTCCATCCAATTTGTCTTCGAATAGACTTGTTGCTGCCATTTCTAGATCTAAACAAAATCAACTGCTGTGTGCTTATTCGTTCAAGCACCCAAGAGAATTTCACTGCTGGTTTATAGATTTGCTAAGATCTCCTTGTCAGATCTACTGCAAATTGTTGTGGATCTGTGTTTGGTCCTTTAAACACCCACTTCTGCAGACTATTGGCTTTCAGATCTAATAGATTTGCTGCCGTAAATTGTTGTGTAACCTAAAATTTGGCGTCCCTCTTAGAGTGAACGCTCTAATACCATGTTAAATTTTTCTCAACCCCAACAAACTGGCAAATCACTACCTAGTAATTTCCTTGTTGTCTATTAATTAAAATTGCAGCTTACTAAATAAAATGCACTAAGATTTTAACTGGTAAATAAAATAAATTAGTGGAAGCAACTAGAAACCAATTTCTCAATAACAAATACACAACAAATTTTCCCCTTCAAAAATCAACTCTTCATTCAAATAATTTCCAATCTTACAAGGGGCTCCCTTACAAGGAAAATGGTCCTCTCAGAAAACAATACAAGCTACAACAAACTTCTGGAAATTCACTGGGCACCTGTACAGTCTGTATGGCCCTCTGGAAGCTACTGGATCAACCCCACGACCTCTGCTAGACACTATGCAACTCGTACGACATGCACAACCTGTGTTGGGGTGTTGTATGATTGCCCCTTGACTTGTTGCTGCACCCTCTATGCCACACTAGCCGCATTGTACGGACTGTTGCGCTCTCGAGAAACCTTCCACAAGCTCTAAGGCTTATGAGAACAAAGTCCCTCTGCCCAATACCGAAGGACTCCATAGCCCAAAAAATTCGGCATTCCAAGCTTTCTCTCTCTCTCTTCCTCCATATTTAATATTTTTTGGTTACATTTTCTTCCATGCAAGTTTAGGTCTATGTTTTAAATCTCAATCTAAATTAGATCCACATGCATGCATAGCTAGATCTACTTCATACTTTCATTCCTATAATCAGATAAAGAAAGTCACCTTTTAGTAAGTTTTATAGTAAGATCTTAATGCTAAATGGTAGATTCTAAATAAGAGTTTTATTTATCATATTTAGGCAAGGGTAAGTGCATGTTGTTCGTTGTCCAAACAGCGAACAAAAATTCATTAGATAATCATTTTATCATTGATTTCTAGTTGGTTTTACTAACCCCGCATGTAACTTTTTTACTTAGAAAATTTTGGGTCGTACTAACAACATTTTGCAGAGACTTTTAAAAGTGATTTGGGCAAGTTTCCCACGAAACTTGTTCGTTGTGTTTTCTCATTTTGCGAATAGGTAGAAGGAAGCTCTAGCTATTTTTCGCGGACCCAGGGCATCCAGGACCTCCTTAGGTGCCTTCTCTTCCTTCTAATCACCTCCTTCCATCATCTGTAAGTTTGATTGGATCCTTGAGTTATAAAAGGCCAGCACACGTTTCTATTCAATATTGTAAACTTGAAGGAGTTAGTGGGATAACCCACTAGCCTTCTCATCCCCCTTACCCCGGAGGGATTCTGTTATTTTTTCGTCTTTTTTGCTTTTGTCTAATTTTCTCTAATTAAGCAAGATAAAACTAACCTAAAATAAACCAAGATAATATGCAAAAAAATTCCTTTTCTCTTTTACATTAATTTCTTAGTTTTCATTTCTTAATTATTTCAAGTTATTTTTCCTTTTTGCAAAGTAACGGACCTTCCCCGTCATAATCTCAGTATGCTCTTTGCCCTGCGAGTCTAACTCGATCTCGGAAAATCAGAATTGATTCTAAATAGTGCGGAGTAGTTTAATTAGGCAAATTTTTTCTATTTTTGCTCAATACAGGGATCCATACTTGTTGATTACATGTGAGTTTACGGGGCTACTTAGAGATTAGTTCTCGCCCTATTGGAAGTCTGTGTAGTTTCGCTTGTACCCACTTGAGTAACAATAGTTAAAAAGTGACAAATGATAGATTAGCTTTTCTATTTGTGCTCAAGCTTACAATCTTGCAATCATGAGTGGATTAGCCCATATCTATCTATCTCACTTAATTAACTTAACTACAATCCAAGTGAAACCACTTAACTAATTAAAATTTACCAAGAGCAATTCAAAACCTTTTCATTGCAGCAATACACTTTTGGCACTGGTCTCTACAATATTATCCTTTGCTTTTTATCTCATTTGCATATTATCATTCGCAATAGCAATCTTTTGATGTGTCATTATATGATGCTAAATTAGAGTTATTTGCTTTTGTTCCATTATTTAACTCCTAGAATTCTTGTACTTAGCTTACTCAGCCTTAGTTTATTTTATTAGGGACTAGGCCCCTTGGCTTCGCTAGGAGTTAAAAAGTGACAAATGATAGATTAGCTTTTCTATTTGTGCTCAAGCTTACAATCTTGCAATCATGAGTGGATTAGCCCATATCTATCCATCTCACTTAATTAACTTAAGTGCAATCCAAGTGAAACCACTTAACTAATTAAAATTTACCAAGAGCAATTCAAAACCTTTTCATTGCAGCAATACACTTTTGGCATTGGTCTCTACAATATTATCTTTTGCTTTTTATGTCATTTGCGTATTATCATTCGCAATAGCAATCTTTTGATGTGTCATTATATGCTGCTAAATTAGAGTTATTTGCTTTTGTTCCATTATTTAACTCCTAGAATTCTTGTACTTAGCTTACTCAGCCTTAGTTTATTTTATTAGGGACTAGCCCCCTTGGCTTTGCTAGGAGTTAGCCTAGACGAATGAGTCAAGTGTTAGGTGAAAGTGACCCGACTCGAGACTCGCCCCCAAGACCACACTGAGTGAATTGAAGATTTCTTTCACATGACCCAAGGTGCGGATTAGGTAGCGAAAACAGCGGGGAAACGGAACGTTACCCTTGTGAGGCCCCCCCAGTAATACTCCTTTTCCTTGGGGGTGGCAACACGGGACTAGGGTACAAATGCTAGCCACCAAGGCGAAACAAGGAAACAAACATAACTTCTTGAGCTTATGATTCATTATCCAACTTCAACCAATGATCCTCATTCACAAGCCTAGTATATTAAACACAACACTCTATATGAAAGAATGACTGATGTACCTCATGGTGATACTAGCTTACCATCTCCCAAAGACTGTTTTGATTGGATGTGATGAGCTTTGTTGATCAAGAGTAAAAGAGGCATTTGAGGGGGGCTACTAGGCTGCCATGAGTGGACATGTTGATTGTCATCGTCATCGAGATCATTGTCTTCATTCTGGGCCATGAGACATGATCTCCTCTAGTTACCCCTAGGCATGGGGGTAACAGTCTTATCCCACCACCTCTTATTCACTTTGTTTATCTTTATCATGGTGGTAGTGTAAGTAGTCACCCCAGGTGGCCCTAGAATTGATTGTGTCTTGCCTAGCGATTCTTGGAGGCTACTGGGGAAGCCTCCCTTGTGTTGGATACTATTCCTTCACTAAATAGAGGGAAGTTTGTAACAAGGCTGTTGGGAGCGCGGAGCGGGAGCGGGAAGCGGGAGCGGGAGCGGGAAGCGCATATTTTCAAAAATCTCCGGGAGCGGGAGCGTTTCGGGAGCGTTTTTTATATAATACATAAAAAAATATATATTTTGATGCATATATATATATATATA